>VXBZ01007606.1:110872-128485 GCA_013399135.1 Heliornis fulica | reverse complement strand
CAGCCGGCCCGGGGCGTCCCGCCGCTGCCCGTCGTGACGGCCGGCTCCGAGGCCCCGGGGCTGGCCCCGAGCTCGGGCCGCTCCGGCCGCTTCTCGCTCGGCCCCCGGCGCGGACACCGAGCTCCCGGTCATCGCCTCACCGAGGCCAGGAGCGGACCTGGGCCGGGCCCTCCCTTACAGCGGCGCCCAGCGGAAACCCGTGTCCCGGGACCCGCAGGCACCGAGGCCTCGGCTCTCACCCGCGCCGGGGGCCCAGAGCCTTTGTGCGGGGCCGGGGCCGAGGGAGGCTGCCCACAGCCCGGGCCCCGCGGCGGGGCGCAGGCGGCTCCACGGCTTCCCCCTCTCCCTGACCTCCTGGCTCTCTCCTGACAGCGCCGCTCGGCACCGGCCGCTCCCCTCCAGCATCCTCGGCGGTGGCTCCGCTCCAGCAGCCGACACACGGGACTGAAATGACCTTGAAAGCCGGGAACAAGGGCAGCTCGCCGGATCCCGCCCGGGCTCGCTCGGGCCGAGGCAGCCCAGCCGCAAGTGTCTCCCTCCGGCTCTGATCCTCTGTCGTTCCTTGGTTCCTTGTTTGTTTCTCCCAGCTCGCCCTCTCCCGCCTCCGCCGCGATCATCACTCTCGCTCACGCCGATAGCGAGGAAGGGACCCAGCGAAACTCAAAGGCAATCGGAGGGGCTTACACTGGACAGTTTCCAGGCCAGATCCCAGCGCTGCGTAAGGGAAGGGAGATGCCGGGCTGGAGGGTGGGAGAAGCATCAGGCTTCACCTGGCAAAGCCGAGACCCAGGAGGCGAGCTGGGGATCTCGGGGAGCCTGCGTGGGCAGGGAGGGGGGGTGTCAGCTCCGGTATGGCAGATTGGCAGGTCGCCGGGAACTCCTGCATCTGCCTGCTCTGCCTCCTCTCAGAGGCTTGGCGTTCTGACTGTTCTTGCTCTGCCTGTAGTTTGGGATGCACGGTTCCCTGTGGGAGCAGTTTCCTACTAAAAGAATTCCTCGAGGAGGGTGATGGCAGAGTTGCTAGAGAGTGTTTTCCTCCCAGTGCCTCATAGCCTGAAAGTGCCTCTTGGCAGGGAGACGTCCCTGCCAGCTGTGCATGGAGCCCAGCTTTATCTTATCTTGTGCTCCTGAACCCAAGATCTCTGTCCCTGTCGCATCTGGGAGCTGAGAGAGCATGAGATCTGGAGACTAGGCAGTCGCTGCCATGTCTCTGTTGGATGTTTCTTGCAGCCCCCAGCCCCTCCCTGGAGCAGCCCAGTGCCAACACTGTGTGCATCTGACCAGGGACATATTCCCGGAGGTGACTGTCAGAAGGAGAGAAACCAGGACAAGACTAAGTGCTCTCCAGCCTCTGTCTCGTCTCATTCTGGGGCGGGGTTCTGCGTATTTGGTGACTGTGGCAGGATTTCTGTGTGCCCTCACCTTGGGCAGGGGGTGCCTCTCCCCATCCCCTGTGCGGTGCCCCTTGGCGTCAGCCCTGGTCCGGGCTAAATCCGCTCACTCAGATTAAGCACCATGACTGCTTGGGGATTTAAGGGATGATGTGGGGGAAGCCGGAGCAAACTGAGCAAGGGGCAAAGCGGGTAGAAAGGCTCCACTGCCTCCATGACACGGGTTTTGGCTTTGGGGCAGCGTGACATCACCTGTCAGTCGAGTCTCCCTTCTCTTCCCACACAGCACCGGAGACTTGTGTTCACTTTTCCTGCAGCCCTGTGTTCATGCTGCATCTTTAGGGAGCCTCACCGGTGGCTCCAGCTGGGATTCATCCAGCTCCAGCGCATCAGGACAGCGTTTCGATTGGGGCCTCGAGGCTGTGGGAACACAGGCTCACGTGGCTTCGACTCTCAGGCCTCTTTGGGGACAGCTGTCACAGTGCAGCACCCCCATCCTTGCTCTCCCCAAGTCAGGGATTGTTTAGGGGGGGTTTCCTGCAGAAAAGCTCCTTGGAGAGGGAGCGGGGAAGTGCAGGGCAACCGAAGAGCCTCTGTCTTTATTTAGGAAGCAGTTGGGGATGGTTTCTCTGCCTGGGCTCTGTTGCACTGCTACAGCGTCATCCCTGTGGATACTGGGATGCTCTCCAGCTCCGCGCTGGTCCTGCCTGGCACTGCCCCACCCGCTGCCATCCTGCCAGTCCCCCACCTGCTCAGGCATCACCCGCTGCCCGTTGAACTCTTTGCCCGCGAATAATTTCCTCTCCATGGGTCTGGCGGCTGCTCGCCGCCTCCGTGGCGCTACCAGCAAGGCTGAGTGTTTGCCGGGTAGTCGCGGATCAGGGCTTCGGTGTTGATCCCCTGGCATCACGCTCCGCTTTGGCGCTCTGTGCCAGAAGCACCTCGACACAGCAATCTCTGGTTGACACAGCAATCTCTGGTCAGTCGTGGTTTTCCAAGGGCAGAAGCTTCACCTTTTCCGGCCTGCCAAGCGATAACCTCCCCTGCACCGCGCTCAGAGCATGTTTACTTTACCCGTAGTAGCTGATAAGCGCTTCTGATAAAACTCATGATAGTAACTAACGGGCTTGAAGGGAGCAATTAAAAGAGGCAGGTGGTGCCAGCAGCACAGACTCTGCCCCGGGAAGGTGTTTTGCAGACCCTCGCTGTCTCCCATGGACCCGGGGAGTTCTGTAGATTTGTGCTTTTCACATCCCAGCCTCCATCTCCGGAGCGCTGCAGCCTGGGAAGAGGTTCTGCTTTGGGGGGGGTGTTATCCAAGGCAGCAGGGAGAGAGCTGCCGCTCGGTGCTGAGCTCCAGGGAGTCGTGTGATTTAAGACATCGCAGAAATTCACATTGTCCTTGAGCAGCAGAGATCCGAGCGTCTCTGTGCAGACAGAGATGGAAGGGAATGGATTGGCAACTCCGAAACGCATTCCTCCCCTCTCTCCCTTCCTCCTGAGGGCTGATGGGCTTCTCCTTGCAGCACCAAACCGATGCATGAAAAAGCAGCTCCCCTGAAGAGCCCTGAGCCCATGCATGGCCGTGAGAAGCTGGAGGCATCGCACAAAGAGAAGAGTTTGGATTCCCTCGACGGCAGGTCAGGGAGACGCCCGGAATGTGGCTTCCCAGGGTCGCTCCTCGCAGCACATGTGGTTTTTAGAGAGGTGGAGGCTCTTTGTTACACTGATGGTTATTCTTTTTCTTTCCAGCCTCCACCTGAGCGAAGCCCTGAAGGATGAAGACATCAAGAAATGCCACCGGGAAGTGGTAAGTCTTTTGGTGTCACAAACAAACGGGCTGCTCTGGCGTGTCCTTACCCCATGTGTTTGCTGTGGAGGAGCCCACTCCAGTCTCAAATGGGGAATGCAGGAGCCTTTCAGCTCCATTGCTGCCTGTGTGAAGCTTTGTGGCTGTTCAGGTCATGCCTGAAGCCAGGCGGTTCCGTCCCTTCGCTAATGGGATGCTCTGGGAGAGGAAGGAGCCAGAGAACATTTTTTGCCTTTGCCCTGGGAAGAAGATGGAAGAGAGAAACATTTTGCTGATAATTCAGAGGAATTTGGGTGGATTACAGGGTTGGCAGTGGGTTTGTGCTGGGACCATGGGGCATTTCTTGGTGGTGATGCCGCAGTGTCCCTCTGTGTCCCCCTGAAATGCTCCTACCAGCATCCTGCCATTCCGGGCTTTTCCCGGGGGTGTTTAATCTGGCTCCAGGTGATGCTGAGCCTTGATCCTCTTAGGGACAGCTCATCCAGTGACAAGGTATGCAGAGTGAAGGTGACCTTGTTACCCTGGGCAGGAGGTGACAAACCAGCCCCACAGCCCTCCGAGCTGCGCTGTGCTGGATCTCTCCGTATCCCAGCAAAGAAGCTCATCCCTTGGATTTTAGATGGCAGCCGTCACCGCTGTGGGGACGGCTGTGTCCCCCGGGATCGGGAGTGATGCCCGCTCCAGGACAGGGAGCACAGATCTGCCTGCCCTGCCTTTACAGGACTTACTGGGCAGATGTAACGTGGAGTGTTGATCTGCTTTGGAGCCTCTCGCTCACACACAGAATTATTTAAGGGCGAACTTGCCGAGCTTCCCGCCGCAGCGGCCGACAAGCTTTGAAGAGGCACCGGGAATATAAATAGCTGGATGGCGCGGCGCGATGGGCGCAAAGCAAGTGTTGTCACCGTGCCCCGAATAAGGGAAGGGCTCAGGAAGGAGGAGGTGGAGGAGGAGAGAAACCGCTGGGCAAAATAAATTGCCTGCGGATGAGCCTGGGGAAAAACAAGCTCCTCACGGGGGCTCGGCCTCCTTGGATAAACTCTGGCTGTTAGGGGAAATGTTTATCTGGGAGGATGGCAAAGCGTTTGCTGGGTGCTGGATCATCCAACCCTCCTCTGGCCCTCCGTCCACGTTGTCCTCAGCCCGGTGGGACCCCGTCACGCCGGTCCCGGGTGCGGGGAGACAGAACGTTTCTTTGCAGGGGGGTGTTTTTTGGGTCTGCTTATCGACAAGGTCAGCAGGTAACTTTGCTCTGCTTCTCGTTTTCAGGCCGCTAGCAAGTACAACTCCCAGTACCACAAGCTGTTCAAGGACATCCCGACGGAGGAGAGTGTGCTGAAAGGTGGTTGGCACGGCGAGGGACCGGCATGGGGGCAGCACGATCCGGCAGACGGATCTGCCATGGCCTTCTCTCTCCTTCCCTCGCAGTTTGTTCCTGCGCCCTCCAGAGAGACATCCTCATCCAGGGAAGGCTTTACATCTCTCCAAACTGGCTCTGCTTCTACGCCAACCTTTTTGGGAAGGACATTAAGGTAACAGGGAGGGTGGGGGTTGCAGCTTGTCCCTGTCCCACGGGCCTCATAGCCCACCCCCTCCCTAATCCAAATTGCTACTTGAAAGCCTGTGACGCAAAGGGGAGTGCGGCCGGGGAAGCCAAATACTGCTTTGGGTTAAAATTCCCTGATGCCAAACCTCCTACCAGCCACCACAGCGTTTGAGGGAAGATCAAAGGTTTTGGGGGTGTGTGTGTGGGGGGGAGATTTGACTCTCTGTTGGCTTTTCTTCTTGATTTCCAGTCAGATGTTTCCCCGTTAGTCTTGCGGCTGACAGGGATCTTGGGGAGAGGCGACGACTTCCTTTAAAACTGGGCTGAAGATCTGAATTATTTATATCCAATGGAATTACAGGGTTTTAACAAAGTTATCCTGCCATAAATGACATCCTGATTTATTGTTAACCCTCCCCAGGCTTGCAGGGCGTCTCTAGTGATGGGTCTTGGTGAGATTCACTGGTGATGCTTCCCCCTTGTCCTCGCTGATGCGAGGTTAACACAGGGACTGCCGCATCCTTCACTAGAATTGAGCTGCCGTGGTGAAACCCCACATTGCTCTGCTCGGGGCGTCATTATGGTACATGTTAACGATCTGCCTTGAGAAAGAGACTCCCTGAGCCCATCCCTGTGGTGTTCTGCCTTCCAGGTTGTGATCCCGGTGGTCTCGGTACAGCTGATCAAGAAGCACAAGACGGCTCGGCTGCTGCCCAACGGCTTGGCCATCACCACCACCGCCAGCAGGAAGGTAACGGCATCGGCGCGGCAAAACCGTGGCCAGGGGAATGCCCTGGCTGTGTTGGGAGGAGAGGAGGAAGGAACCGATTCCTGTCGCTGGCTCTCTGTGCTGGCCATGGCAAACACCAGGATTGTTCCTGTGGGATTTTAGCAGGGTGTGGGACGGGGCAGGATTTGGGTGTTGGGAGCGATCCGGTCGCAAGGCTGCTCTGCACGGGCTCTGCATGGGCAAGGTGAGTGCTGCCTCCATGCTGATCCATGGGGATGTTTTCGCTCCTCCTGGCTCCATTTGGTGCCGTGTCCCCCTGGGCCGAGGGCGTCATGTCCCATGGGGATGGCAGCAGAGTGAAACTCGCCCCAAAAAAGATCTGGTCCAGGATTTAGTGGGCTGCAAAAATAGCATCTGGGAGACCCCGCAGGGAGGGATGTGGCTCCTGAAGGGGGGGAAATTCAAGGGCAGGACGTCTCCACCTGTCCCCTGCCTGCAGGGAGCCAGACTCACGATTGGGGAGAATCTCCCAGCAGCTTGTCTCTTTGTTTCACAGTACATCTTCGTGTCCCTCATCTCCCGTGACAGCGTCTATGATGTCCTGAGACGAGTCTGCACCCATCTGCAGGTACGTGCTGCCTGTGTCTGGCAGTGTTTCAATGGCTATGAGCTCCCCTCAGGGAACAAAGCTCTTCACCATCTCAGCAGAAGCTTCAGACCGCTCCAAAGGTCCTCCCTGACACTTCTCAGCATCTTTCCCTTGGGAGGAGGGACAGGAGCCGTGCCCTGGGCATGTCCTGTCCCTGTGAGCTGCTGGTGGCCTTTTCTGGGTCACGGATGGATGGCGGAGGCGGAGCTGGGAGTTTCTACCCCGCTCTCAGGGCGTGTGTATGAATTATTTATAATCTGGTAGCAATACTAGTTCTACCACTCTGCACATCGCTGCCTTTTCCCAAGTTTTGTGGGGAGGAAAACTGGTAGCAAGTTCAAGAAATAAATTGGAATTAGAAAAGCCTGAGGAGGGAAGAAATCCAGCAGCCCTCAGGCCACAGAGGAGACCTTCCGGGATACTTTCTTCTCCCTCCCTTTGAAGCACGTGGGAAGCGGTGCCAGAGCCCTTCCCTGCCTGGAAGGGTGGCTGCTGGCTGTGCTGGATTTGGGTGTCTCAGCCCTGTTGTGAATTTATCCTTTGAAACGTGCTGGGCTCTGTCATGATATTCCCCTGGTTTATTCCTTCCCACCTCCGATGGTTTATCCCCTCTGCCAGGAGCCGAGACCAGTGCCGGAGCCCTCGGCTCAGCCCCATAGAGCTGCCAGCAGTGGGAAGCAGCGATGGGATGCCCCATCCACCTCTGGGTGCTTTTCTTTGCTCCAGAATCCCCACACTTGGAAGTTTCAAGCAGCTGCTCTTCTGAGACTCCCCAGGAATGTTCAAGTTCAATTTTCCATCCCAGGCTGAAACAGGGAGAGGCAGCACCGCTAACACCTTTTCCCTTATCCCCTGCAGGTTTCCAGTAAGAAGAGCTTGAGTTTGAAGGAGCTGACAGAGGAGCCCGACGCCGTCTCACTGGTGAGGCTCAGGGCAGCTCGGGGAGAGGGAAGGACCCTGCAAACTCACCCTGTGGGCTGGAAAACAGCTGCCCTTCCCCTCGGTGGGTTAAATCCCTTCTCAGTGCATTGAGGTGCAGGCAGCAGATGCAGGGTGCAGTTGGGCTTTTCCTGGAGAGGGAAACGCCTGCAAGACCATGGTGGGACTGAGGGAGCACGAGGGGCCACATCCTGCTGCCTTTGGAGCCTGCAGGGTGGCCTCTCACTCGGCAGGAGCGCCAGGCTGCCCTGGGGATGCTGAGCAGCATGTCCTCTGTGGGCTGGTGGCCCTCTGCATCAGGCTGGCTGCAGGAGGTGACAGTCGGGGTGGGCTGGTGGCCCTTTGTGCCAGACCAGGAGGTAACTGCACAGTGGGGACTCCCCAGAAGGGAAACCCCCCTCTAGGTCTGCTGTCTTTGTGGATGGGCTGGAATTGGGATGCTGAGCCACAGGGTGGTGAGGGGGTCTCGGGGATGAAGGGTGACTGTGCTGCATTGGTGGGTCCTTCCTATGGCAGTGTCCCTATGGGGCTGTTGTGGAGGACCAGCTCGCCCCTAGGATGGTGTGGCTGATGGGCTGGTGCTCCATGGAGATGCTGTATGGCTCCAGGCAGGATCTGGCCCTGCAGGGTCCTCCAGCACGGCTCACCCAGTGCTGTTCCCACAGGAGGTCATCGTCCCGGAGGGCAAATGGAGGAAGGTGTCACCCACCTCGCTGTCACTGTCGCTGCCAGACGCCGACTACCAGTGCATCCACCGGACATCTGTCAGCAGCCTGAGTGCCAAGGAGAGCTCCTTCACCTCCGAGGAGCCCCTGGTTTCGGGTGAGGGCTACATCCAATACGGGGACGGGGATTAGTGCCCTGTCCTGCACACGGTGCTGGGTGCCAACCTCCATGTTTGTCCACCCTCTGCTCTCAGGGAAGGGATTTCTGCCTTTCAGGTGGGCAGGGCTGGGAGTAGGTGATGGGGTCCTGGGGATGGGCTGTCCTACATGGGGGTCTGAGCCTTCAGCTTCTGATTGCCAGAGGAGCATAAGCATCTGCCTGGTGTCACCGCGCTGCCCGTTGCATTTCAGAAAGTGCAATAAACACTGAGGAGGAGCTGGAGGTGGAGCAGAACTACGTGGCAGAGCTGCGACCTTCTGACTACCAGCTCCTGAAGATCTTCATCGTGCTGTAAGTGTGCCGAGGGCTGCTGCGGCACGGCGAGGCTGCGCCGGGAGCGTCTGCCTCCACCGCCGGCCGCTGAGCGCTTGTGTCTTGTTCCTCTGCTCCCAGCATCTGCCTCTTGGTCGTGTCCTCCTCGTACCTGGCGTTTCGCATCTTCCGCCTGGAGCAGCAGCTCTGCTCCCTGAACCGGGACTACCTCTCCCGCGGGCACAGGAGGTGAGGGACCCTCGGGGACACTTCGGGGCAGGTCGTGCCGTAAGCCAGTGGCGTGGAGTGGTCACAGCTCTGCTTGTGACTCATCTCGGGGATGCTCTGCCCCTTTTCCTGTGCCTGCTGTGACAGCAGACCCCAACGTGCTGTCCCCGTGGAGCAGATGATCCCAGCAATGCCTGGGGAAAAGCTCCGCTTTCCTTGTGATGCCCAGCCCCGGGGAAGAGGTTTCCTGCGGGTTTGGGGCTGGTTGTAGGGAGCACCGGGGCATCTCTGTGGAGCTGGGCTCTTCCCTGGGGCTAATTCAACCACCGGCAGCAGCAAGGGATGGACCGGAGAGGATCCCTGGGGACATCGGGGGGGTGTCCCTCCTCATGCCCGTGGAGTCACAGCCCGCTCTCTGCTCGCAGGTGACCGCTACCCCCAGCGCTGGCTGACAGCGGATGCCAGGATGGCGGATCCGCAGGTGCTGCTGCATCCTCCCGGACACTGCACATGGCCTGGCTTTTCCTCGGCCGGTAAAATGGGACCAAGTATCTTCTCTCCTTCCTGCTGGCGCTTGCTCCGAGTGGGCCGGCCTGGCCGGCTCACAGCCACCGGTGCCAACTTCCCCACCCCACTGGAAGCCTGTTTTGTCTCTCTGGGACGCTGCTGTGCTGTAGCACCGGACGATGACTCGGGGCTGCCAGGCTGTTGGAGCTCCACTTAGGACTTGCTGCTAAAACAGGCATCGGTCATTATTCCAGACTTGGATTTTTCCAGTTAAAAGATGACCTTAGGCTCACAGGGGACCCCCAAAAATGGGGAGGAGCTGGTGCTGCTGCTCTGGTCACGGCTCTGGGCTGAAGCCCATCTCTGTACCTGCAGTCAGAGGACTAGTGTCAACCCCGGGGGACAAGAAAGGGGCCACCAGCCCCGAGGGGTACCCGCTGCCCCAGCACCTGAGGGCCAGCGCCCCTCTGTCCATCCTGGGCTCCACACCTGCCTCCAACCCTTCTCTCCTGGAGCACCAGGGTATCTTGGGGTGCATTCATGTCCGTCTGTCCCTGCAAAGCACTTTAGGTCCCCCAGACCAGGTGTCCTCACTGGGGATGGCACCGGACTATGCCTTCGTTAGCTCCACTCGTTAAGATGTCCCAAAAGGAGTCTGTGGTTGGCACTGGTGAACATCCTGGATCATGATGTGTCTGTGCCCTGGTTCGTGTTAACCTCGTGGCCCTGAGTCCCGCAGGATTTATCCGTCAGCCCACGCCGGAGCGCGCTGGGGCGACAGGCGATCCTGTGAGATTGATTTTTTTTTAATTTTCCTTCCTGTTGTTCTTTTTTTTTGGGAACCAGCAAGTGCTGATTGGGCCAAATCCCCGTGTCATGGGGAAGAACTCGCTCCTGGCTCCGGGCTCGGAACGGCTTTTAAATGAAAATAAACCCAGGATTTTCTAGTATGGCCGCGGCTGCTGCCCTGCGAGCCCTGCAGGAGGGCACCCCCGAGGCCGGGCTGTCCCGGTGCACCATCCCCGGGTGGTGTGGGTCACAGGGAGGGGGCCTGGCACCGCCTGTCTCCCTTTGGGAGAGTGTGGCGGGCGTGCGGCCCTGGTGCATGCACCCTGGGTGCTCAGCGCCGTCTCTTCACCCGCGGGGAACGCTGCGTGTCACCCTGGCTCTGGCGGGGAGTGTGTGTGTGGGGTGTGTGTGCCAGTCTGGGAGTGCAGCTCTGGGACCAGGGCGGCTTTTGGGGGACACCCGGCGCTGGGATGTCCTGGGCGTGGGGGACCGGGAGGTTGTTTTCCACTAGGTGGCAGCAGAGACCGTGGGATGGGACACGGGCGGCGGGAGGGCGTGTGTGCTGAACTGTAGCTGGTACCTTGCTGGGGTGAAGATCGGGAGCCTTCCTCCTCCTCTTCCTCCTCTCTGAGCATCTACAACCCAAATCTTCCTCCCGCCAGCCTGGCTCATACAGCAAAACGCATGAAAATGGGTAAAATGTGTGAACACCACCGAGCCTGAGTGCCACAGCGGAGCTGGTGTTGGCAAAGCAGGGACCGGGGTGGCATCTACCCATTACCTCGGGGTGATTTTAGCACCCTGGAGTGCCAGGGGTCTGCGGTTTGGCTGCATTTCTGGTCAAATAATTGAAGCTGCTGCTTCAAAGCTCAGCGTTACTGTGATTTCATGGGGGTCATGGCTGATGGAAGGCACCAGACCCACTAGGGACTCATCCTGCTCCTTTTGTTGGTGCAGGTGGTGATTTGGGTTGGGTTTTCTCTAAAAACGAGTAGGTGCTCAACAGGTTCAACCTTAAAGTGGGGTTTTATTGCCCAATAAAAGATTTAGAGCTGCAGGATTGGGGTGACTTTGCCTGGAGTTTCTTGGGTGCTTTACAGCACAAAGTAGGTGCACGGGGCCCCTTGCCCTATGCCCAGCCCTGTGTGTGATGGCGGCGACAGCCTCCTCTGCTCTCCTCACGGCTCTTTGGTTGGAGCTGGCAGTGGGATGGCCCCGGGGGAGCTTCAGAGGAGCCCTGGGTGACCCCCCAGTGTGGTTTGGGGGGGGTGTGCCTGCTGTCAGGAGCGGGTTGCAATGCTCAAGTTTGTTTTCCAGCCAGTGTTTGCCTTGCTGGTCGCTGTGTTTGCTCTTGCGGCGACGCCCTGAATGAGCTTATTTCCTTCTCCTTGTGTACAGAAACACTAGGGAAAGGTCTTGGGCGCGGGGACTGTCCCCAGCGCTCACCTTGAGGGTGCCTGCTGGATGAGCACAGCCCCTACCCTCCACGCTCCCCACCATCTTGCCTCCCCACCCTAAATCACCCCGAGCCACCAGCAGGCTTAGGAGATTAAGTCAGGTGTCGCAGGCGGAGCTGTCCCCGCAGTCAGAGCTGGCTCTCGGACACCAAGAAGCCGCTGCAAGACCAGAGTCATGATACCGCCCCACAAGAAGAAACCGCTCGTCTGCAGGTACCCACACAAAAGATGGGGTGATGCTGACAGTTTGGGTTGAGTTTTATTCGGGGACCGGGGAGAAACGTGGCCTCCCGTGGCGGCAGTGACGTCACTCCAGTGAAACCCCGTGGAGTGCAAATCCCCTTCAGCAAGCGGCTCGATCGTGCTTCAACCATCCCTTGGGTTTTCAGCTCCATCTGAGTGGTGGAAGGGGTTTTCCAGGGAGGGCTGCCCTGCTCCGTGCGCTGCTCTCCCACCTGGGCAGCTTGGGAAGGACGGGGACAGCCTCGACCTTTGTTTTTCATCCACATGTGTGTATGTGCCAGGGGGTTTTGGGAGAGCCCAGACTGGAGCTACTTACTTTCCTCTTGGCACAAAGGGGTGTTTAGGACCCTCCTGTGGGTACGTGCAGCGGGAGGAGGCTGGCAAGGAGATGGGTCAAAAGCTCTGGGTCCAAAATAACCCTCTTCCCTTTTTTCTGAGAGTTATATTCAACCTAGGTTTCAAATGAGGAGGTGGCACATTGGGGTGGGGTTGTTCTGCCAGACACCACCAGAGCAACCTGCTCTTGGTGTCTTACGAGGTTCCAGATTATTCCTTCCCCTGCAACATCGTAACTTGTATTTGTCCTTTAAGGAGAGGATCTGCTCTGAGATCCCGGCCATCATCCGTCACAGGAGGAAAAGTGTTGGGCTTAGAAGTGTATTAAGGATTTCTCGGGCTTGAAGGAGACCGCAGTTATCTTTGGCTTTTATACCTCAAACTCTGTCCTTTTGTTCTCCCCTTGCCTTGGGTGGTTGCTCGGGGAGTTGTAATCTCGAGTAACAGAACTGGTTTTGTCTTAGAGGAAGCAGCGACCGCCTCGCCCGTTCTGAGCACGCTGAGCACCAGCGAGGGCTGGGAGCGCTGAGGAACCCTCCAACGAACAGAGACGACCTAAAGTTGTTAACGAAAAGAAACCCCAAACCCATCCTTCAAAGAGTGAGTGTTACTTTTCATCTAGTTTCCTGCCCTAGGATTGGGGTTCTCGGCTTCTCCTTCATCTTCCAGCAGTTTGGAGTCAGGTTTTAATTAGGGAGAGGAACAAACAAACAGAAAAGCCATCACCGTACAGCTTAGGAACGCCTATCTGAAGGCAATTCTTTAATTAATCGGAGTATTCCCTTTGGAGTCTCGTCTTCTGAAATCTCAGCATCAGGTTTTTAAGGGGTACAAATCCTCGCTGCCAAATCCTGGACCGCTCAAATATCGCTAACGGGAGGCACAAGTTAGAAATAACCACGACAAAGCATCTGGGGGCTTGGTTTCTGAGGGCACTGGCTGGAACAGCCATGCCTGTAGCCAATTAAAGCCACCTGACGAGGGTGTGCTGCATAATGAGCAAAGGCAGAGAAGTCTCCTGGGCAATTAGTGTAAAAATTCATTGTGGAGATTTCTGAGAAACCTTTTCTCATTATAAGTTCAAAGGCCAGTGATTTCTGGAGGGGACTAAGGCTTTTCCAGGAGGGAAGAGGGGGTTTTGGGGGTGGGGGTGTGTAGCCATGCTAAAGGGGTTACATTCTTCTTCTTTGGGACAATCCTGTGCATGGGCATCTCCCTCAGGCACTAGGGGTGCTGCCTCACAGATGGAAAGGCAGGTTGGTGGGGGGTTTTTTTGGGGGGCAGGCGATTGGAGCTGCATCTCCCTCACTTCTGGGCCAGTTTGGCAATGAGAGTTTTCCACTCCGATCTCTTCTGTGTGATGTAGGATGGGGTGAGGAGCTGCAGCAAAGGCTCTGCCCGACCCCTGAAGTATCCCTGACACAGAGCCTCCGCGTTACAGATCACGTACATGCCGCAGTCGTAGCTGTTCTGCTGGGCGGGCGCCTTCTCCTCCACGAAGGCCACTTTGCCCCCTCTCTTGTCCAAGAAGGCCTCCAACTTCCCCGCCGCTTGCTTGGCGTGGACAGAATTGCATCTACTGTGGGAATCGTAATGGGCGAAGCACTTTTTGTCCCTGAAATAAACCAGTAAGCTCCAGTGGGTGCCTCCAGCAGCCTGGTTGGAGTTATCATTGATAGGTAAGAACACCAGTGTCTTGTGGAGGAGGTCCAGGGGTTGAAGGAATATGGCTATTTCTTCCTGGCTAAGGGCACATTTAATGAATTGAGCCACTTCGGGGCTGATAAAACAAACCTGGTCACTGAATTCTTGGAACTGGTGGTTGGCGAAGTACTCGAAGGCAAAGCCGATGATGTGGTCGTTAAGCCAGTTCGGGGGGTCCAGCAAAACAACGTCCGACTGCCGCAGCAAACTGTCCATGTAACTGAGAACCACGGGGTCCATCCTGCGCACGTCGGGGCCGCGGCGCTCCGGGAGACTTTGAAAGCTGAAACACAGAAAGGGGAGAAACTGAATTACAAACGGGGATCGCACATGAGACAAGACAGAGCACGACAGATATCCCGAGTTCCTCCTCCGCAAGCGGGGAGCACAGGCCCAGCTTTCCCAGACGGATATTTGAAGGACCGACGTGAACCGTCTGCCAGGTGAGCAGATGGAGCGCGCGCTCCGTGCCTCACACACACCCCGTACGCGACCTGGGAGGAGTCGGTCGGGGTTCTGGCGTTTGAATGCTTCACCCGCACGGTGACAGTCGCTGACATTCTTTGTGTCACTGGTGTTGCTTCTAAATAAAACTCTGTCTGGGTCTGGCTGACAGGCATACGGTCCCTTTCGCCACAGCTCCGTGCCAGACGCGCGGCCCGTTCCAGGAAAACCTGCTGGCCCGCCAGCGCAGGAGGCGAGGCAGGATGAGTAAGGAGAAACAAAGCCAAACGAGATCACAAACAAACCAGTTCCCTACCATGGGAATCTTTGGGATAACTCCACCTGGCCAAGAGCTCAAGTGCCACCGAAGCCATGCGGTCCCTAAAATGCCTGTCAGTTCTTAGGTCCCTGCAGGCTTCCACCAGCAACGTCCATGTGCGAGCAGAGGTGATGCCAACACACTCTTGTTGAGCTCTTACTTGTCCAAGCTATGTTTTTCCCTCTTCCATCTTAAAAAGATGCCTGAGAACTGGACTGTAGCACTTTGTTCTCCTCACCCACACGTCAAAGATGTACTCGGAGGACCTCACACCTCTTCCAGGCAAGACTTCTCCAGAATACTTTCTGTTTGCCAGGTTATCCGTGTATTCCAATTCCATGGGTTGTGTAATTCCTTTTCTGAAGCTCTCGTTTCTGCCACCTCTCCCTCCTGGAGGGATTAAAGAAGTTACACAGCGTGCTGGGAAGTGCTGCTCAACAGACAACCCAAAACACTCGCCAGCATCAGACTTGGATTTAAGAGGAATTTTTTCCAAATGTTGATTAAAAACCACCACGTTTTTCTTTCTTCCCCTCGTGTACCCCCCAGACCGAGTTCCTCAGCCACTGTGACGCACCATTAGCCCCTGCCACGTCGCTCTTTGGGCTAGAAACACCGCGGTTCAGGCCAGGGTGATGTGGAGCTGGATTGGCTTTACCCTTTGCCTCATCGGCGCCAAATGTAGCAGGAAAACATCTGAAGATTTCTTAAAGCGCTGTGTGAAAACTACTAATGACAAGATTGCTTGAATATGATTCATTATAAGGTGCTAATTATCTGTTAGGATAGGGGGAAATTAAAAAATATATATAATCAAGTGTTGTGGTATTGACATGTTCGGAAGAAGTGGATTCGTGCTTCTTAGCATGATGTGCATCATGAAAATAATCCTCCTGGTCAGGTATGCATAAATTAAGTGAGATTTATATCTAAAAAAAGCTCTTGGCAGGGTCACATCAATGTGACTTGTAAATAACAGAGTGGATGAGGCACGCTGCCTGCGTAACGCATCGGAAGGAAGGGCCGAGGTGGAATATCTGGGACTTGAAGCAGCAAAGAACTATTTGTGTAGCGCTGGCGGACACGGGAGATGCCAAGCTGCAGGAGTCACAGGGAAGGAAGGGGAGTTGTTATTCATCCTGAGCCCCACACAATGGCATTTGGACACTTCTGACAGTCATCAGCTTGAGCCATTTCCATATTTGCAGAGCAAATCCTTTGCAAAAACAACCCCAGGGAAAAGAATCCCAGTGAAGTCCCAGCAGCTCCGTGGCGTGGCTGAAAAGCCGCACATCCCACGTGCATCCCAAGCAGCCACATGCCTTCCACACGTGCCCATACAACACCCTGATTTTCCATTTGTCGCCTTTTTTAGATCCTCTTTCTTCTCCTAGACATGCACAAGCCCCAGCAAATAGCATTCCAGGGCTGAGGAAGGAAGCGTGCTTCCTGTATTCCGCTAACTTTCTCCAGAAACATCGTTTGGGTTCATCAGGGGCTTTTTTCCCCATCCAGGAGCAGGGGGAAACCAAACCAAACCCAATTTGGCAGCTTCCTCCAGTCAGGAAGGGAGAATGGTTACAGCAAATGCTTAATTGTCACTAACTACTACTTTTAATTTTATTGCCACCTGGTATTTGTGCAACTGCTTGCGAGCTCTGCAGGATGACTCACCGCATGCAGCTTAAAGGAAAACCTTCCGTATGCTCCGGCGCCTTTTCGGAGCCACTTAAGGTAAGCGTCCAGGACCGAGAAGGCGGAGCAGAGCTGTGGAAAACCAGCTGAAAGGTGGTTTCATTCAGGAGAACCTCCCTGTTTCAGCTAAAGATGAATCTTTGGAGAAGCTGGGATGTGGATCTTTGTTGTTAAGGGGTGCTGAAATCCAGGTGTGGATCCGTATGCGGCTACGCTCGGACACGGCCGGGATTTGCTTCCTGAGGGCTCAGGAACATGCTGTTCAAAAGACTTCAGAAAAAAACAAGTTTCTTCCAGCTCCCAATCCCTCCAAACACACAACCTGCTGCTCTCATTACCTCGTCTGACGCAAAGCAAACCCTGAATTTTGTAATATTTTAACAAAAAAACCCAACAACCCAAACGTCGGATTTTCATGGCATTAAAGACAACTGCATGGAATTACTGCAGAGAACGAAACTCCTTCGTAACTAAGCGGAAATAGGCAGTGACGAAGCAAGGAGAGCCCAAATTAAGTGTGAATCAGATTCCTGATGTCAATTTTAGTAAATTAAAGGTACTGGCAACATCCAGAGTGAATATTTCGAGGTGCCACGTCACTAAACCCCTGCACCAAAGGTAAAAAATAAGAATTTTAAAAAGAGACAAATTATTCGGATTTTACCAGGAAGAGGAGGAGGGGCAGAAAAGTTTTGGGTGAGGTCGCTGCAAGGATGAAAGGTCAAAGGATTTATCCGCCAGCATGCTCCCTTTTCCTGGAAATAGGAGTGTTTAGGTAAAGTGTCAGTCGCTGTTGACAGTAGTAACAATTTAGTGGTGCGAGGTGGGCTACTGGCACCTGTCTTCACGCTTATCTGTCTCCTAACAGTGCCAGAGGAGAAACTTGAGGAAAATTAAACAACTACGCCAGAAAAGCAGTGTGCTCACCTAATCTTTAGTTGGAACAGACGCCATGTCATTGCAGGCTATAGGTTGTATTTCCTGTAGGTTAGGAGGACAGAGCTTTGGCGGGTTCAACAGGCCCGAATCGGAAGAAGACACAGATCACTTCCATACACACAGCCACGTTCCTGCCCAATTCCCCAAACCCGTCCACAGCCAATCTCCAGACCCCCACTTTGACAGACAACGAACCAAACACAGGAGGAATAATGCCAAAAGCTGCAAAATCAAATGGGTGCTGCTCCCCGGGATGGGCTCAGACAGTGTGGAGGTTAAGAGGGAGAACCCTCCTCCCTAATCCCAACTCTGGGAAGGTCGGGAAGGGTCTCCAAGCCTCCTGATGGGCAGTGCCTCAGCCGGCTCCGTAGCGATGGTGTCATGCACGATGCCGGTGGGTCACCTCCACCTGTTCCCAGCGATCCCGGGCAGGACAGCAGCCCACTCCTGCCGCTTCTACGGGAGTAAACCAGAATTAAGGGGATCGGAGGGGGACTGGGCTCAGGGACAGGGCCTCGGCCTGGGCCCGGCAGATAGCGCTGTCCCCGGTGCCCACCAGGGCCAAGCAGTGCCCAGGCAGCCCCGGTTCGATGCCCAGCGCCGGTAAAGCGTCTGGACATTTAAGAGTTTTAACCGTTTTTTCCCCTTCAAAACGCGTGTTGAAGCCTCCGGGCCCGGTGGGAGCCGGTACGGGGCTCCGCGGGAGCCAGTACGAAACCCAAACGGCTGCGGCCTGCGCACCCACCGGGG
>VXBZ01007606.1:85998-110011 GCA_013399135.1 Heliornis fulica | reverse complement strand
GGCCCCGACGCCACGGCGATGGGCACTGCCGCTGGGCCGGGTCCCGACCGGCACCGCGTCTTTGGGGCTGCCCGGTACCGAGCGGCGCTACGCGATTCCCACCCCTAGAGGTGTCTCTGGGGGGCTGGTTCTTTTACACGCAGCGTTTTGCGGCGCCTTCCCCGGCGTCACGGACCTTCGTGGGAGCGCTGCTTCTCCGGAGGGTAAACCAGGCAGCAGTTCTTTCTGGAATTTTCCTAAAATTACCCTTCACGGCCCTTTGCTTTATCCCCCCCACACCCCCCCAAGAGAAAACCCTCCGACGTGACTTGCGGTAGGACCTGCCGCAAGTCCGGAGCCAGGCGTTTTGCCGCCCTTGACCGCCTTCCTCCTCTTCCTCCTCCTCCTCCTCCTCTTCCATTTACATTTTCATATCCCGAAATGAAGCCGAGATTAATAAAGTCGGGAGCGTGAGCTCAGCAGAAATCATGGCTTTCACATCCCTCGCCGCAGCGCGCGGTTCACCCTGCCCATTGGCGTATAAAAAAATAATCACGTAGCGGCGGAGGAAGGAGGCGAGTGCTGCTACGGGGAGAGGAAAACAGCTAAATCCATAGCGAAGCGCTTTAATAAACCGCCTGGTGCATCGGTTGTTGGTGGAGATACAGGTTCCTGGCCGGCTTGAGCATTTTCTCCGGCTTTTTTTTTTCACTGGGGAACGGTAGGAAGTGTCAGGGGAGTGTTGTCTTCTCTGCTGTGCGTGGTGGTGGTGGTGGTGATGTGAATGCTGAAGCGCAGCCTTTAGCGCAAGCTGAGCTTAACCACGGGCGCCAGCAAACTTCAGCTGGGGTCAGCGAGGCTGCGTTATCGCTGAAGAGCATCTTCTCTTCAGGCCGTCATCCTGGAGTCACGAGACGGTCATGATTTCCCCCACGGCTCTGAGCAAAGTTGTCCATTTCAGCAGCTCTCCTCATTTTTTAACGTGTAAAAACTGAAGTAAGAGGAAGTTCTGTGGGTTTTTCCCCTTATGAAGGCTCTCCCCACCCTCACTCTCGCTCTTGACCTTGATTTTATTCATCCCCAGGACCATTTTGGAAGCTATCAGTAGGGAGGGTAACTCAGCAGCCCTGGCACACGGCTAATAGGTTTATTGTTTCCTGGTCTATGAACGAGAATGTATCTTTACTAATTTACCTCTTCCAATCAATATATCAATCAGGATGGCTTACATTGATATATACCACCTAAAACTTGGTCTAGCCAAACTTTGGATTCCTTTGCTAGGAAAACCCAACTGGTTTATGCCTTAATTATTTTTATTCAGTACATTCACAGTGATTCTAACTGGAGTCCATCACACTTTCAAGAAAACCTTGGAGAACATGGAGCACGTGAGGTCAGGTGCTCGGGGAAAACATTGAGTGTGAGGATTGTGTGACCTTAATTTAACTGGTTTTGAGGTCGGGCTGTAGCAGATATCCCACTTGTCAGTGATGGCCACTTGATTTCTGGAAGGATGGGGGGGAGTGCTGGGATGGTGCCGGTCTATCTGCTGGGCTCGCAGCTGGTGAGGAAGACCACTGTTCCCTGCTACAACCTTGGGACCAAGCACTCCCCAGAGTCCAGTAGAACTGCGAGGGAATGCAGCCCGAGCGTTTCTGAATCCGTTCGGTGTGCTTGTTCTTGGTGGCTGCTTCCTGGCAAACCCTGGTTCTCGCTCCAAACCGCCCAGCTTTTGAATAGAATTCCTTCAAAAATACCTTTACTGGGGAGAAAATGAAGTTGTTGAGCCGCTTGAAAGTGTCTTAGCTGGTCTGGTTTGATTTTTGGAAATTCCCGCTTCCCACCAGTTTGTAAATAAAACGGGATTGCAGTCCCGCTTGCGCGTGAGGTGCTCGAGAAGTATGGAGGTGGACGGAGCCCCTGGTTGTAGGAGGGTCGTTTTGCTGTTCATTGCTTCTCTCTCGGGTTGAAGGAACATTGGTTTTGTGGTTTCAGAAGTTAGTCCCGGAGTCCATCTCCCCAAGACGGGCTGGATGCAGGTTTTGGCTTTAGAAAACTGGTGTTGAGGTGGGTTTTGTGCGTGTTGAGGTTAAAAAACATTCTATTTTCTCAGTCTTAGCTCCCCTGTGCCTACATCTGCACATTTGGAGTGAATGGGATTTCTTCCTTCCCTAAAAAGTAAATGGGAGCATAAATATATAAAGGAGCACAGCTTCAGTTTGCAAATTTGAGACTTTCTCTGGCGTTTCTCTGGACAGAAACAGCTGTATTGGAGATTTCTGGCTTTGTCTCGGTCATTCCCTGCCCTCCCTGGGAAGAAGCGTGGTTAATGATTAGGACTTCTGGCCGGAGAGATATTAACACCACGTTTTCAGGTTAGAGGGCTGGGATTATCGGGAATCACATGTGCTGGTTCCTTTTGGAGTCCTAAGGATGAAGTGTTGCCGGTGGGATGTTGCTATGTCATCGGAACTGAGCTTATATTTACGGTCTTTTTATTTCTCTTTGCTCAGGCCAAATTTTTCCGTGGGTGTTGGTTATCTGTGTGAAGTCTCGGGTGTTCAGGGTTGAGAGTGTAGGAACCAAATATGTGAAGCTCTTTCCGGAAAAGGGATGGCAACAGGAAAAGGGGGAGGTGGAATAGGCTGTGTTTTCTCTGTGTGATGATTAAATCTCACTACCACGTTTGGCGGGTTGAGCGCCACGGTGCGACGTACGTCCTCGCTCCTGTGCTTGCCTTGGGGTCCTAACTTCTGTGTTTTGGGACTTAAATGTTGAAAAGCTCTTTGCCACAAATACTTTTCATTTTCCCACGCTTCCTGATTTTACTGCCACCCCGTTGCCTGCTGCTGGTTCTAGGTTAATTTTTTCCTGTCACGTTCCCCTGACAGAGGACCAACTGTAGGGTCATTTAAATAGGAAGGGACCTTGAGAGGTCACTCAGTCCAAAACCCTGCTCTCAGCAGGGTCAGCTGTGAGGTCAGACCATGTTGCTGATGACCAATATGAGACATCTCAAGCCTTCTTCCACCCACATCTTGTAGATTGCAAGGAGAGAAGGGAAGGGGAGCGGTTTGAGCTGTGTTGGGTGGAAAGTGTCCAAAGGGAACAAGATTATAGGTGATCAGTGGCAGTCCTTGTTCACTGAGCACATCTTTCCACTTGCAAGCCTGTTAAATTGCCTCTTCTGCCTGCATTTCCATGATTTCATTAGGCTGACCTGGCAGCAGGCTTCAGTTGAAAGAGGATCTGACCTGGCTGGAGTTAATCTTGGGTGGGGAACAGGGGACAGTCCTCACCCATATTGATTTGCTGATAATCAGCCCTGAAGCAGTCAAGGCACTGAAGCTGCAGTGGTTGGATGGAGAGCTTGGAGGCGCAAAGGTCTCCCACTAAGTCCATCAAGGGAAATGAGTCTTCAGACTGGAAAGCCCATTGTGCACCAAGGATGTCTCAGTTACAAGCTGGGGTGTGCTTGGACTCTGAGCTACAACTCTCTGTTCTCCAGGAGGAGCATCAACGGGGTCTGCTTGGTTGCATCCTCTCGCTGTTGATGTGAAATAAGCATGCTGGTAGCCTCATCCAAGCTCTCCCCTAATGTGGCTACTGACTTACTGCTTTGATTTGCATCTACACACCTGACCTAAAGCCAGACATGGGCATAGCTCTGCCGTGGTCTTCTTTCCTCAGTCTTTTGGGTTCTGGTGGGTATTTCAAGTGCCTCTTCTTCTGGGTCCCTTAGAAAGTTTATGAAATCCCCGTGAATGTTGAAGGTCCCTAGGAACAGCCTGGCAGTAGGTGTAGGTTGTTGAGTGCTGGATCAAAGCCTTTCAACCCTGGCATCTTCCGTGGTTCAAACTGGATGCTCAAGAGACATCATCTTGGTTTCCATCCTACAACTCATAGGAATTACTACTACAAGTACCTGTTAGAGCCAACGGGGAGCAGAGCGGTGATCTGCCTGGCTTGGATTCTGCGTGTAGTAGCAGAGGAAAAGCCTGGTTTAAGATACAAGTGGTAACACCCAAAGGTACTGCATGTGGTGTGTAGTGGGCTGCTGGTCAGTAACGATAGTTAACTCATTAGGACCTGATTTCCTACGCTGCTGCTTCAGGTACATCCACTATGAATGTCAAACGGCAAGAAGCCCTGAGGTTCGGTGTGAGTTCTGGGTCTTGTTTGCTGACCTCTCCACCCTGGATTGTTTCTGGTATTACTTAAAATGACTTTGAATCAGTGGTAGAGCTGCTGCTCCTTCAGCTTCCTGTTCATTCTCCGCTCTTACCCACCAAACCCCAATAATCTGACAGCCTCTGTGCTGCTTTTTTAATCACAATTCTTACTGCTGACTTCTCTTCCTTGTAAACCATGACCTCTAAGAGGGTACACGAGTCTGGGTACGATCTGTCGCGGCCGACTGTTAATGGAAGTGGAATCCTTATAGACAGATCTTTGAAAACCCCAAGCTTTTAGACCACAGATGTTTTTTGATAGACCACCAAGAGTTCTTTTCTTGTATTCAGCATCTACAGGGTAGGTTCTGAGGGACAATCTTGAAACAAGTTAACTAAAAATATTTACTTTAGAAGACTTCCATAAGTCTGCTGTCTTATAATCCTTCACATAAATACACAGCCCAAAATAAAACTGTCAAAAACGTTGATGTTTTTACTTCTGCAGCACTTGTCTGAGAATATCAGCTTGGCTTATGCTCGTTGGGCTCATAGGACAGCGTCTCCCGGGGGAATTAGTAAATGGTTTGGTTATTAAGGAATGTGCCCCCCTCCCAAGATAAATAATTGAATGCAGTAGATCATCAGAAATATAGATGTCAATGCATTTTTTAAAATTTCAGAATAAATTTTTGGAAGGTTGTGTTAGTAAATAATGCTGCTGAGGGTTTCTTGGAGAAATGGAAGTGCAGAAGAGTGCCCTGCTCTTCCTTCATTGCTCAGTAAATGTGGGATAATGATGTGGGTTTTGTTGTTGGTGGTTGCAGTGCTAAAGATGGCTGAGCAACCTCAAGAAGAGACTTGGACAAGTGTTTACATGCAGAGCTGCTGTTCCTTCTGACCTCCACTCTCATGAGACCCCACCTGGAGTACTGTGTCCAGCTCTGGAGTCCTCAACATAAGAGGGACATGGACCTGTTGGAACGGGGTCCAGAGGAGGGTCACAGAGATGATCTGATGGCTGGAGCATCTCTCCTGTGGAGACAGGCTGAGAGAGTTGGCATGTTCAGCCTGGAGAAGAGAAGGCTCCAGGGAGGTCTTAGAGCTCCTTCCAGTCCCTGAAGGGGCTACAAGAAAGCTGGGGAGGGAAGTTTGAGAAGGGCCTGGAGTGACAGGATGAAGGGGAATGGATTGAAATTGGAAGGGGGCAGATTGAGATTGGATCTTAGGAAGAAATTCTTCCCTGTGAGGGTGGTGAGGCCCTGGCACAGGGTACCCAGGGAAGTAGTGGAGGAGTTCAAGGCCAGGTTGGACGGCGCCTTGAGCAGCCTGATCTGGTGAAGGTGTCCCTGCCCATGGCAGGGGCTTGGAGCTGGATGGGCTTTGAGGTTCCTTCCAGCTCGAGCCATTCCATGATTCCTCATCAGAAAGGAGAAGAGCCAGCCCTGCAGCAAGAAGGCTTGCTGGAGAGAGATGAGGTGGATGGGTGGCAGCCTGGATTTTGGACTGTGATGTGAAATGACTTGGTGAGGAACCAGGGCAGACGCTACGTGTTTTACCCTTCACGCGAGACCGCTGCGTAACTAATCCGCACAGGCAGGCACTTGTGTTTCCTGTCAGAAGAGTGGGCTCCTTGGCTGCAGCCATCGCCTCAGATAATCTTATCCAGGGGCACTTCAGCGTACCTGGAAGGTAAAGCAAGGAGATAGGAGGACAATGCAGAGCAGAGGTCAGGTTTGAGGTGCCTGCAGCAGATAACGAGGAATCCAAAGAGTATTTCTCAACTATGAACAGAATGAACTAATCAGAAGCAACTGCAGGTTCTGCAGGTTTGATTTTTTGAGCCAAAAAAGTCTCTTTTCTGCTCACCTTGTTGCACTTGAGTGATTGCCAGGTGCATCTTAACTTGTGAAAGCACAGGACCCGTTTCAGCACCTAGTTGCACCTCTCCCAAATACCTCTCCGATTTCCTTGCAGTCTGCAGCGATTTAATTAAGGAATTTATTAGCATTAATAAATAGCAGCATCAGTTTTTCTTCTTGTGAGGCTGTAATGATGCCTCCAAGAAGTACTTTGCCGAGGAAGATGACTGAGCGCCGGCTGCCCGTTGCTTGCTGCCACTCGGGAGGAGACGTGGGCTTGTGTGTGGTTCCAAGCTCCGAGCCCTTTTTAATGACAGGACTGGTGCTGGGGGCATGGCTTCAGACAAAATGTTCCTGAGCTGCCTCTCCCATACAGCTCGCTGGATTTCTGCCCCTGGGTTTAGGTGATTTAAATACCCCTTCAGAGCTTTCGCCTTTTGGCTGTGGTGAGCAATACAATAAAGATGAAGGGAAAATAAAAGCGAAATTAAAATAAAGCAGCAGAAAGGAAAATGAAATAGAAAAATTAAGATGAGAGTGCTGAAGTCTGTGCCTGCGATACTGAGACTTCATCCTCAGCCCTAAAAGTCTTTGCTGGGAAGAAATCACATCTGAAATGGGGGGTGGGGGGAACCCAACCTGAAACTAAAAACCCTCCCCACATTTTTCTGTATTTCATCCCTGTTGAAGGAAGGTGTGAAGTTCTCCAGCTGGGTTTTTTAGTGACATGAAGGGTTGCCTCTAGTTTATTCCTGTGCAGCCCAGCTGTCCTTGAGCTCCAGACTCCACGTGGCTTTCCTTCTTACCCAGGACCGTGTGAAACTCGAGTAAAAGCTGAATGAGGTTTTGCTGGGGTTTGTTTTGGTTTTTAGGGTTGGACAGGATCAACTTTCTTTTCTGGGAGCATTAATCTACATATTTTCTTTCAGGTATGTTCTTCAGGGGGTGGAGGGGACAAGTATTTAAACAACTTGAACAATTTTCCTTAGGTGAAGGATCATTACAGGTTCAGATGCTGCAGTTATTAGCAAGGCTCCTTGCCAGCTGCAAGCAAACTTTCTCAATCTATAAGCGTTGAAATTCCTGATCCTTACAGAAGTGTTCGCATTTACGCGCTTCGGGGAGCTGTGGCTCTGAAACGCCAGAATAGTATTTAGCGAGTGGCCACTGATGGGTTTGAAGAGAACTTCAGCCTTAGCTGGCAATAAATCACCCAAAAATGCAGTTGTTCTGGTATCTAAGCTCCACACAAGAAAAATGGCTTTGTAGGGTGTGAAATAATTTTGAGGCTGCAGTGTTGAGTGTGGAAGCTGAGTGAAAAATAGTGAGAAGGGGACTTGGTGCCCACCAGTATGCTGGTTTGTAGCCCTTCGGGTGCTCCTGGTGGGCACCTTCTTCAGGAATGGCCTCTTGAGGTGGGTGCACCTGGAACTGTAGAGATGTGAGAAGTGAAACAAAGGGAATGAAGCTCAAAACTAACAAAAAAAACCTTCCTCTGGTTTAGTTTTAGAGCATTACATGAGGCTGTAGTGAATCGGCATGTGAAGACCAAGACAGAAGATCAACCATGGTGCCACAGAGGATGTGGGTCAGGCTAGGTTAGACCTGCAGGCTCAGATAACTTGGGAGTGTGTTTTGTTGCTGGTTTCTGTCTTTTTTTGTTTGTTTTGTTTTCTCTGGTCACCTGGTGGAATTGTCAGTGATTGTTAAAGGTGACCAGGAAAGTAAATTTTCTTTGGTGGCATTTGCCTGCTGATAAGACAGTTTCCTTGTAGCGTGTTTCCTTTCCTCATTCCCGATGTGCCTTTTACTTTCTCAAGAAACAAGGTGTGGGTCCTGCAGGTGTGAATTACTGTAGTCAATGTGCCTGAGTCCTAAGGAGGTGGATTTACCAAATTATCTGTCTTAACTCTCCCAATTATTTTGAGGAGAACAGGGATTTTTCCCAAGTCCTCCCAGTGGATTCAGGTCACGGGTGAAGTTTTCATTCGGATGATCTGCGTCGCTCACTGTAACGTGCCTGGAAACGGTGACTCCACGTTTGTTCTTGCTGGGTTGTTTTATTGTCATTTTATTGTTGTCCTGAAGCAGTTAATGCTGCAGCACACGTTGATTTTTTTTTCTTTTTTTTTTTTTGGGCAAAAACAATACGAGGCGGTTGCTGTGGTCTGCAGGGTGTGGTTCAGCACCGTCTTGTTTCTGATTCCCTTTGCTGGGCTGAGCTGGGACGGGCTAATTATAGAGACAAACTGGGGAAGGAAGAGAACAGGGTCAATTAGAGCATCCAGCACAGTTTCCTTTAAATTAGTGGTTGGATTTGGATAGATTAAAAACAAAAAAACCCAACCAACCAAAAACCCAAACTCAATCAAGATGGCAAACACGGAGCGAGGTCAGGAGCTGCCGTAGATGTTTTGCGGCTTCATTTTGGGTTAAGTAAAGAACGTTTTGAATTAGAGGAGTTTTATTGCTGGAATTGCTTAATTGAACTGGAAGGGCTGAGGAGCTGTTGCTACTGGTTTTTCTTTACGCTCGTGTTGAATAAAAGTGAAGTGATGAAGTGCTCTCCCCCCAAATGTTGAGTAAAATGGAATTGCTGTGAAAACTTGCACAACAATTTTAACTCTTTTAACATTCAAGACGTCACATTTTCATAAGATGACTGCTCTGCCCTCTGCATCCTACAGAATTCTGGGGTGGACCAACTTTGGATGTGTTTTATCCCTAGTTGGGAGAGCAATCTGGGATAGAAACTATTTTTCTTGAGGCTGGATTATAGGTTTTAAAGGTTTGGTTGGGTTTGTTTTGTTTGTTTTTTCCTGGATTTATGTATGAAGTAACTCAAATCAGATGACAAGGTGTTTAGAAAGGTGACACAGAAGTGGTGTGAGCTCTTGGCTCGTACCTCCACGGGTGTGGAAAGCAATAAACCCCTCTGCCAACTGGTATCGATGCAAGTCAGTTAAGAGCACCATAAAAGGTTTGGTTTTTTTTTTTAAACCAGAAGATCCTTTCAGTCCCCTCTTGACTCACTTGTTCTCCTTTTTGGTAGAAGGCCTTGCTTGGAAGGCCCTGTGCATTTCTGCCATGGATGTTTTGCTGCTCCTTTGCCAGAGCAGAGAGATTTGCGGTAATCACACGCGTGAGAGCAGCGTGTGATTACTGCAAACTGCTCTGCCCAAACGGAAGGTGGCAAAACAGGGAGAAAAATCCCAGGTTTCATCTCTGCTTGGGTTTGGTTTTTTTTTGGTTTGGTGGTTTTGTATTATTTTTTTTTTCTTGCAATCCAGATTGGCAAGTTCCTTCTGCCAGTGGTGTGACTCATCTTGGCTTCCTTGCTGGAGGCTGCTTCTGGCAGGGCATCAAAGGAGCAGCCCATGCTTTCAAACTAGAGCTGAACTAGGACCTTCCTTGAGTGAAGGGAGGCTGTTTTTCTGGTCCTGAGATTGTGTTGAAGATGGTGAGGTGTGCCCAGATCTCAAGGGAATTTGTGATAGACTTGATGGATCCATCTGGAGGGTAAGAAGGTTTTCTTCCTGCTGCTTGGAGGAAGACACATGCTTATCCAGGAGGGTCTTACCCAACTGGCGATGGGCTGGAAAAGGCCCTTTGAGATGGGTGGAACAGTTTCTTTCTCTTTGTAGTTTCTTTTCTAGACCCGATTTGTAGGGTTCTAGTTTGTCAGTTAGGAAGAATCTTTGGCAGGGAAGGGAATTTTCAGTTTTATTTTTCTGGAGGGCATAACTAGTGGTGTGTGCAGGCCATGATGCCTGCAGATACTCCTACCTTCCCCTCCTGGTAAAGCTAACAATATAAACGCTTCTTCATTTTTGGTTCAGTTATCTTGGCTTTAAACCTTCCAAAAGTAGTTTAATTTTCCTAAGTTTATTTATCCAGAGCAAGAAGCACAGCAAGGGCTGCAGGGAAAGACACAGCTGGACCTAGAAGACATGGATCTGCAGTCTGTGTCACCAGTGGCATGATGCAAGAATCTCCTCAATGTGAGCCCTACTGTTTACTGGAATGCATTGTTGATCATTTTTAAGTCTTTAATATTATTGTACAAATGGATTATGGTATTACATACTGCTTTTAGGCTTACTCTGTGTGCCCTGGTTCTAGTCCCTGGTAACAACTTTATCATTTGAGGTGGATCCAAAGGGAGGACAACCTGTGGGGTCTTGGCACACCTATAAACTCCTCTGTGGGATATTTCTGTTCTGTAGGTGTTGTGTTAGAAAATAGCTTGAGAGGATATGAAAAGGTTGTATTAAATATTTAAAGGCCGCTTCTTTCACATGTGTGATGGGAGAGTCATGGGGAATCATGAAAATGTTGGTGGTTTTGGTTTTTCCCCTAATGGGTTGCAACTCTTAGATGGGCATCCTGAGCTGTCAGTCAACCTCTTGGTAGTGATCTTAAGTTAAAGATATATATGAGGAAGACCCTTGGAGGTCTGTGTGGAAAAAAAAGAAAAAGCAAAGTTAGTTTAGTAAGGAGGTATCAGGATGCAAGAGAAGAGCAACATGGTCATAAAAAAGTAAAGATTTTGGCCGTGACATCCTTGGAGGATGGGACAGGGTAAGAGTGCCGTGTCCCTCATCGCAGAGAACCCACTCCACTGCCTGAGATAAGTGCCTGAAAAGGGAGTTTTACCTATTTTTTTTCTTCTGTATCTGGTTGATTTAGCCCTGTCAGTTTTATTTAGTGACATTTTAAATACAGAATGACTCTGATTCTCCTTTTGCTGTCACGTAGCATACGTGTTCCCTACCCTTGCTGGCTTCATGGTCACTTCTGGTCCGTCACAGAGTCCGCAGCAGAAAGCAGTCGTGGTTTTCCTATCGCCTCCTTACTCTGCAGCTGTGTTGTGCAAGCCCCAGAGGTCTGGAGGGCCACTATAGCACTTACTAAGTACATGTCAGCAATTTTTCCTGTCTTTTTCAGCTGGTGTTGATGCGTTGGTCTGTGCATTCCCGCCTCTCTTTCTGTTGCACAACAATTTGTGACACTTTAGGACACTTTAAACCCAAGGTTCCTACCTCTGTTGGTTTCTTTTTCTCTTCTTTTTCCTTTTCCCCATAGTCATGAAAACTTCACATTTTCATTTCAGATTGCTTCCTGCAGAGCACCGAGGTGATTTTTCTTTCACCTCTCTGACCTGTCAGCATGAAATTTCACCACATCACTGAGTTGGTGTTTTGCTTTTTGGTTTTTGAATTAGCCCTTTAGGTGAGAGCCCTCAGTTGTGAAGTACTGTAGTCTCCGTCTGTCTTACAGCTGAGTCAGCAGGATTTCTAATTCCCATTTTGGATGGGCACCTTCAGGTGAAAGCTCTACACAACATAGTCAAGTGTGCTGAAGAAATTAATTCTTTGTTAGGTCTGTGTTGATGATTTTAATAGCCTTACCTGATTTTGCTTGGATTTCAGTCGCTCGGTGTTGCGAACACCTTTGTTTTGCATCCCACAGCAATGCTCAGCCTAGTCAAGATGTTATACCCAGCTTTAATTCTCTCTGTTTCCTATGATTCTTGGTTAACCCTCTTTTCAGGAAATTAGTGGCTTCCTGCAGACTATTTGTAGTTGCTGTTGGCCGAGAGAAGCGCGGTGATGTCTGTGCAATGAAATACAACCGAGCCTTTAGGAAGGTTAGTCTGGAAGTACCAGGGTGGTTGGGTGGTCTTTTGTGTTAAAGCATTAACAAGGTGAAAACCTGCAGCACTCACATTGATCTTTTTAACTGGTGTTTGAGGACTATCTGGTGCTATTGTCCGTTCTGTTTTACGCACAATCTAATCTCTGCTCCAATTAGCCTTTGTAATAAGGCTCCTGATTGATAAGCAAGTAAACAAATATTAGGGCATTGCCACTAAAAGGCTTTATCCTTCACTCAGGTAAAGTGGTTGAGCTTGAACGTAGGTTATTTCTGCAGGGAAACAGACTTATCAGCATTCCTGAATTACCCCAGATAAAGAGAGCAGCACCCCTGCCCGGAACAAAGCCAGATTTAGCTAGATGGCCTCTTCCCTACTGCAGAAAGAAAAGATTTTCCCTTTTCCTTTTTTTTTTGTTTGTTTTTTTGTTTTTTAAACGTGGATGGTATTTCTGGTGCTGCCTACAACGTGCACGCAGAAAATGCATAAAGAATCCAGTGTCCGTGGGCAGCTCTCGTGTCAGCCCAGGGCTTCCAGCGCCTCGGCTGAAGTATGTGCAGCTTGTTCCCCCGGCGCCTACACGGTCCAGCGACCTGGTGAGGAGGATGACAACAGGGCCAGAAGCAGATTGTTGCCATTGCAAATCAAACCACTTGTCCATCCTGCTCCCGAGCAGAGGGATCCCAGAGGCCAGAGAATTTTTCTGCTGTGGAATGGAATGAGCGAGTAGAGCTGTAATGAGCCTCAAAGGCTGAGCGAGATACGGTATCGGCGGTGGAAGGTGGCTGTTATTTATTTACTTCTGCTCAAGTTTGGAAAGCGTAGGCACGAGGGAAGATAAAAACATGACGTTAATTGAGGTACTCCTGAAGTGGTTTTATGACTTTCTAGAGTGCTGGTGGTTGTGATGTGAATTTTTTTTGTTGTTTTTGGGGGGAAGTTGGGAAGGAAAATTGCTTTGAGATGATCGTGTAGCTGACAAGGTAGAGAAGTTGTTGCAGGCAGAGGTGGTTTCTTCCTCATGCAAAATTCTTGTTGAATTTCTATGTTATAGGGGAATCCTTTGTAGAATAAAGGATTCCCCCAGGACACCCCTTGGAGGGCACCCCCTCTTTAACTCTTGCAACATGTGGCGAGCCAGCCCATGAGTGGCCATGCACAAGAAGAATCTGAAAAAAAACCTTCAAAGTTCTTCACCATGTTATGGGAGATGGAATAAGCTCTTCTCATTTCATCCTATTTCTGTGTTGACTCACTAGCTAAGGCTCCGTGCTTTTCCTAATTTGTATTTTAAATGCCCTTGACACCGTTTGGTGGCTTTGATATTAATCTGATTTAATTCTTTGCATTGGCATATCATGGTGGTTTGGTTTTCTCTGGTTGTGGTGCAGAGCAAACAGATCTATAAATCCTCAGACACTTAAGTGGGTACTGAAAAGAGGTAGGAGTATGAGGGAGCAGCCTGTAGAGTGACAAAATCACTGTTGTTTTTATCATGATAGGGTCATGATAGGGTCAAGTGGCTTGATGTACAACACAGCACTCATGGACCTAAACCTTCCTAACAGCTTCTGGTTGGTCTTGGTCTACTAATCTACTTGAGTCATCCCCTTCAAAACTGACCTGATGACCAGAGTCCTTAGGCATGGAGAAGATAGACAAGCTGATCCTTGCTTTCCTTGGGAAACTTCCCCAGATCTCTGTAGCGCTTGCTCTGTAGGCCTCTGAACCTACTGGGATTTTTGGTGGTTGGTGTGACGGGCCTCCACTCGACTCATTTGGAGAGAGTCAACTCCTTTTCTGTCTGCCTGATCCAAAGTCAGAGTCCCATCATGGATGTCTTCAGCTAGGGTTTTTGCCAGCTGCTTGTACTGTTGGCAGACAAAATGGAAAAAGTACTTGCCACCCCAGGAAGTGTTTTCAGTTGACTGGCTCCATGCTAAGCCCACCTTGATTTTTGCTTTCCTCTTTTTCAGTCGCAGAAATCAGGTGCTAGGGTGATTCCAGGGAAGGAGCATAGTGGAGTATGTTCCTCTTCTGCAGGAACGTGCTGTGCTGTCCGCATTGATTCAGTTGGCTTCATCTGCTTCAGTGAAAACCAGACTGGTTTCTTTCCCTAAAGAAGATTGACACACTTTCACCCAAAACCTGGCAAACCAGCAAGGGTCAGCCTGAAACTAGATGTCATCCATGACACAATCATGGAGAGCTGTGACAAGGACCTGCTGGGATCCAGGTTATTTATTTAGAAAAACAAATTAGGAGCGTGATTTCCATGGTTGCTTGTTGAAGGAGCCTTTTTGATTTACATTCTTGAATCTTTCACATCTGAGATGAAAACTGGTGTGGCTAAATGATGAGATTCGGGCGGTACAAGCCAAGCAGATGCACTTGAGAGAATGAAGCTTCGATCTTGGATTTACTTAGCTCATTTCCTAGTGTCATTACGTTATCCAGATGATGAATGTGCTTTAGTTGTGTGATCCTACACTGAATATATTTTTAAACATTTTTTTTCACGCTCCCTTCTGTTGATCTCATCACATAGCCGAGTTAATACATTTAAGGCAGTTTCATTTCCATACCATAAGCTCTCTGAGACATTTTGGAAGGATAGTAATGCTTATAGATTTCAGTTTTCCATACAATGCCAATGTATACTCCACTTTCAAGGTTACATTGGTAGGTATATGTGTTCTTGGAGAAGCTTTGACTTGTGTTTTCCAGAGGCGCTGTCTCCAGTTGTCTTTCAGAGGAGCCGAGAAGGATGATACCCGGATGTGAGGACAAGGAGATTGTGCAGTCACTCCAGAAGTGTTTATTAGGCTTACTTAACCCCCTCAGCCCAGTAGTGGGAAAAGGGCCTTTTGTATATTAAAATGTGATTTTTTTGTTTGTTTGTTTTGGGTTTTTTTGCTTTGTTTTGTTTTTAATGATGGAGCCTGTTAGAATCCAAACTGTAACGTCAATGTGGCTTGTTGTATAGAGAAGTTGTTATTGGCTCTCAAATTTTAACTTGAAAAAATAGTGTAGTTATTTTCCCATAGCAGATTTATTTTTACTGCTTTTGTAGAAATTAATGTCCTTTAATGTAAACAGTAAAGTTACGGTCTTAGTAGAGAAGAAATCCTGAAATGTTATGAAAATAGGGCTGCTAATACTTGGTGTAAGATGATAAATTGGGCAAGGAAAAAAAGAATGGTATATAATCACTGGAAGCTACTTTAGACCATTAAATCCATTGCTGTAATTCAGATTATTGAAGCTTAAATTATCCAGTTGATTTCTGGATAGTGATTGGGATCTAAGTGATAAAGTAGACTTCCAGTTGGGTGATAGTAATGGAATTTGTTCACTGATAGTGGTCTGGAAGATGGAGATGTAGGAGGTATTTTCCTCGAGAAAACCGGAGAGCCTGGGACGACTTTTGATGGGGAGAGAATCCCAAATCAGCCAGTTAAGGAGTGTGAGCATGACCAGCTTTAAGAAAAGGCAACATGAAAAAGCCCTCATTCTTTTAAAAATTGTCTTTCAAACCTGCTTGGTTTTTAAATATCAGGGTTTGGGATGCGTGATGATGTCAACAAGTTGATCAGGTAAAGCTAATGATGGCTTTGAGTGCAGACATGCTTGAAAAGGGTCAAGGAAAGTGGAAAATCCATGAGGCTCGAGTAGAAAGTCACTGAGGACAACCAGGAGTACAGCAGCTGGCTTCTGTCAGACCTGAAATACTAACAGCTTAAAAACCGTTGGTGCACTTGAATGTCTGGGAAGCTTTGAGCTGCATTCTGCCTGGAGCTGAGGTATAGACAAGGGTATTGATCCTAAACTGCCTAAAACATGTTTTTCTTTAAAAGTCACTTTTGGGCTGAGGTTGGAGATCGCAGACAAGTTCTCTATCTTGAAAAATCAGCTAAAACCTCAGGTTTCCAATATAAATTATGGTCTGTGATTACTGTGCACACAATATAGGTGGACNGTATCAACTGCTCTCTCTTTAAATGAATAAATAGTTGGTAAAAAAATCATGTGTCGGTGAAGAAGTAAGACCCATCTTCATCCTCCCTGAACAATGCACGTTGATTAGCAATAACTTGGCATTCAGCTGCAGTGAAATCCTCTCCGTGCAAGATCTCACAGCTTCCGTTTCAGCGTGTTGGTCATTCTCCCGTAGCGTATTTTTAAGTTGGGATGAGTAGCACACCCGTTCCTCCTTCTGGCCATGCTTGTCCCATGGGCTCACCTCCGGTGCTCGGCGTGCATCGGACAGGCGCTGTGTCCTCGTGTGCCTGATGAGAGGTGAGAGGTAGCATCTGCTGGGGGATGGATGTGCACTCGCTGCCGGGCGATGGTTCTCTACCATCCCACCGATGGCTTCTTGTGTGCTCTGGCCCCGGGGCAGCTGCTTGTTGCGGCCAGCGCCGCTGTCCTCATGTTTCTAATTCTGCCAGTGAAATGGAGTGTAAGTAATTGCAAAACCCAATCTTGTTAAATCTTCCCATTTTTTTGCTGGGTTATTTTATTGTTGGATCCCTTCTTCATCCCCTCCCTGTTTCATAATGACCTTGCTTTGCCTCCAGCGAGTAAATTGAACTAATTTTGTTGACTTGTCTTTTTAAATACACATTATTGGATTTACCCGACCTCTTTTTCCTGATGTGGAGAGTCGTGCTGGCCCTGAGCCAGCTGAATAATGTGTAGTAATCCAGAAGCGTTCGGGTAAAGTGGTTTATGGCCCCTCTCACCTGACCTCTGCTTGAAATAAAACCAGTCTCATGCAACCTCTCGCTGTGTTGCTGTAGTTGGGTGGATGAGAATTTTTGAATAAACCCTTGGAGTATGCCAGAAATCGGCAAGGTGTGTGCAAAAGGTTGGAAATATTTCAGATGAGGTAGTTGCAACGTGGGTGAATCCAAATAAAAAAGTAATTAATGTGAGGAAGTGTAAATGGTGTGACTTCCTTAGGTAAGATCCTGGAAGGTGGTTTAGTTTTGAGGTCTGGTGGCTCTAGAGAGTTTTGTGATCTCGAGTCATATTTTTCAAGTAGCAAAAAGTGTGGTTTCTCTTTTATGATTGATGCTTGACTCCTGCAAACCAGGCTGCAGTGTAGGGAAAATGCTGTCTGTTTTCTAGGCGATGATGTGCTGGTGGAAAGCCATTTAGTAGCTCCCATCCCAGTTGTCCTTCATGTAAATAAAAGGTGGAAAGGAAACCAGCTCTGTTATCTGAGCCGCTTCGACTACAATCAGCATCGCGGCTCAGTTTCTTCAGATAACGCACGGTTGACCTTGGCTGTGTCCTCTCCCTTTCTAACAGCAATGAGGCACCAAGCCAGTGTCCTGTGTCCTAGATACATGTCCTGCTCTGGGGTGTGAGGTTGGGAAGGTATGCTGGGTTAGAGGGGTGCGTGGTGCTCAATGTCTGGCTTTGGGTGGCCTCTTGGTCTCGGTAAAGCCTACCTCATCGCTGTACACTGATGTCCAGTGTACCCAAGGTGTTATTAAGAGGTGGGGCAGAATTTGTGAAACTGGGGTCTGGCTTGTTGAAATAATTTGTTTATAGGGATTGGTCCAAGCAGATGGTCCTCTGGAGAGATGGGAATGTCGTGAGGACCTTCCTTGCTGTAACGAGTCTGTCTCCAAGAACATGGAGAATGAGATCTAGAAATTGTTGCAAGCATGTGGAAGCTATGTGGTTGCTCTCTAATTTAAAAGTAATAATAATATTATTATATTTGAATAATAATTTTTTTTAAAGTTGATAAACTTAAGGATTATAATTTTCAATACTTAACTGCAGCTTTGTCAAATGCAGAATTTTTCTAGCCAAGAAAGTATCTATAACTTACTGCTACTACCCCTTCCCAAGGGAAGAGGTGTGAAACCCCTGTGCACTGTGGGTTTTGGAGGGATGTCTGCGTTTCACCCCACCCCGTCTGGTGAGGTTAATGGTTTCTCTGTCCTGAGATGCCGCAGTGGTGGGGAAGAGGCACCTCCGCTTCCCCTTAAACAGGGAGGAGGAAAACTGGGAGAGACAGATTGGCACGTGGTGGAAAGGAAAAGGTGAGAGGAAAAGAAAAGGAGTATCTGAGGTGAGAGAGAAATTCTTGTTGCATTTGGCACCCCTGAAAGCCGCTAACCGTTCCAGGGTAAGCACCGTTATCTGTGGACTGCAATTAGGACAAACGCCGTCACCGAAGCTGCTTCCTAAGCTGCCCTGCGGTGAATGCACGAACAGATGTCAAAGAAGGAGTTTTGCAGACTTGGCTTAAATCAGCTTCTCTTTCTCCTTGTGGTGTTTCTGCTCAGGCTGTGGAATTATCTTTGAGGTGTTTAATATTTTGCTGCTGCAGTCACAGTCATCTGAAATTTCTGAAGCCGTCTGAGGATTCTTGACCTCTGGCAGTGCCGGCCGCACGAGCTGGGTCCTCAGGGACTCTTTGTTTCCCATTTGTTTTAAGCTTTTCTTATCCAAGGTGGATCAGCTCAGAATTTCTTTGTTGTAGCAGTGCTCTAACCTTAAATCTTAAAATAAAATTTAAAAAAAAATTTAAAAAAAGGGAAGCTCATCCCCCAGCTCTTATTCTGGGTGAGAAAGTAATCCTCCTAAAGATAAGGAAAACACGTGGAAGCTCAAGATGCTCTGGAGGAAAGAGGAAAAGCAAATATGTTGTGCTAGTTTTACTTGAATGTGCTTGGTTTTACTTTGTGCCCACTGAAGCAGCGAAGTCGTTCCTCTCCCGGTCTGGTGAATGCTTCTATTTTTGTTGCCTCATCTCCAAAGCAACCAGATCTCCAAACCCCAGATGAGACAGATTTTATTATTATTTTTTTAAGATGATGTTAAGAGATTGAGGCTGTTGCCTTGATTGGCTTAATTCTTAACCTTATAGAATAATATCGTGATGATTTATTTATTTTTAAATAAGTTAATTTTGAATTTTCTTTGCTCCGTAGCTACGTTCCTGATCCCCTATTTTGTGTCAAGCTCTGGCTTGGGTGGTTAAGGTGGAAGCTGTTACCCAAGCTTGAGACTGAAATTGTGTCATTGTTCTACCTTTTGCCCAAAGCTGGGAAGATTCAAATGAAACACCAAATACATGCAGTCCCCCGGTGTCATCCTAATCCTTGTCTCTAGGTGCTGCTTGTGGCCACCTTCATGTTGGGTGGCTGTGTTAATCCCCCTAACCCAGCTTTTAAATAACCCAGAGGATATCTGGGGCGACTGAAAAGACATCTTTATGATGTCCCTGCACTGTGTCACAACATCTGCCATAGGTCTGTGATGATTTATTGTTTCATTTTAAAGAGGTGAATCGTGGCATCTCTCATGGATGCGTCGCTCACCAAACGAAGCCATCTGCAGATCTGCTCATCAGGAAAAGCAGTGGGACGTAACCTCAGTGGGAAGCTGGATTTAGAATTTAGCTAGACTAGAGCGTGTAGACCCATTAAAAGGTCCAGTCCTTGCTGGGTCAAGCATTATATTTGACTTGTTGATCAGTGCTAGGGCTGGTGCTTTCACCTCACCTGTAGAAACGTGTGTGTGTAAGTGTTTCTAATTTGCTCTTGATTATTTTATATTTTTTTATTTTGTTTAAAGCCATGTTTTTCAATGTTATTCCAATGGTTGTTTAAACCAAGCAAATAAAAGGTGAATCTCTGGATTGGTACCTCCCATCTTGCAGTGGATAGCAACCTAGTTAGCTAATTAGTTAGTCTTGTGTCCATTTTTCCAAATCCAGCCAGCTTTCCTCCAGTTATTTTGTTCCTGGACAAGCAGCGGAGGTGCAAACTTTTGCAACATGGTGATCACAGAGTTCCAGACTGGTCTGGGCGGGAAGGGACCCCAAGGATGCCTTGGGGGGAGTTCTAAACCCCCCTGCCACAGGCAGGGACACCAACCTCCAGGCCTGNNNTCTCTTGACTTGGGAGCCACAGATCTGGACCATCCTGTGCCTTTGTTTATTAAAAGGATCTCAAATTTCCCAGAGTAACCTCTTCTCCACAGCCTATCCAGCCTTCCCTAGTCAGAAAGCTGAGGGTGATGCCGGGGAGGAGAATCATGTAGTTTTCTTACCCTTCATGCTACATCCACAGCTTATTCCAGTGATATTGGGAACATTTAAAGCAGCCATTGATCACAGCGCTGTGTCCTTGAGAGCTGCAGCTACAGAATTCCCAAACAAGATAAAAAAAATTGAAGGGGGAGAGGAAAAGTAGGGAGAAAAGGATTTGTGTGGAAAGCTCTGCCCCTGGTAGGGCCAAATGAATACAGAGAAGCTGCAGTGCGGGATTCCTGCCATAGATACTAACGGTGCGAGGTGGTGGGGCACACCACACACCAGTGGCTTTTCCAACTGTCCCTTCAGTGTTCCAATATCAATATTAATTAGGCACATAGCAGCCCTGAACTATTTTGGTGGTGTGAATTAGTAAATACTTGGCCAGCTCCCTTTTTTGTTTGTTTTTTGTTTTTATTCCTTCCCTCTTTTTGATATTAATGTTTTCAAGAACTACAAAGCGTGTATTTCCTCAGGTAGCTGACAATAGCTGTTTTTAGGGAGGCTGTCATCTATAATTCAAAGGATTTTTCAGTGCTTGGATTGTAAGAAGATTTGTTTTTCGGTTTTGGGTCCTGATGCATTCAAACTGCTCCTCTTCTAGTTTAAACACCACTCTCGTGTTGTGGCACTTAGTGACAGCTTAATTTTGAGATGGAGTGTGTTGTTTTGTGGTTAGTTTTAACACAGCATCCTTGTGGTGCCCTTGCTTGTAAATTATCATCTGTAGGATGAATATTTTATAGAAGTATGGCCTTTAGAAGAAAAAAATCCTGGTGATTTTTTTTTTCCTAAAATAATTGCAGGAAGCCTTGTTTAAAATAGGATTCATCCTGTCTGGTGTTTGTTTTGGGGGTTTTCTTAAGGAAGCTGAGCAGATCTATCGGCACAGGTTTAATATTCCATTTCCTTTGATGTCTGATGGTGCATTCAGTGTGCTGGGCTCTCTGTAGTCATATCTGGGTAACTGGTACCAGCACGGACTGAGGAGCAGAAGGATGCTTTCAGGTCATCGTTGCAAGTTTTGTGTAGTTCTGCTCTGAAAACAAATGGACTTTGTAGGATTTTTAAGTGTTCTATTTAAAGGAGTGGAAGCTACTTAGAATCATAGAATCATAGAATGATTAGAGTTGGAAGGGACTCCCAGAGGTCATCTAGTCCAACCGCCCTGCAAGAAGCAGGGACACCCCCAACTAGATCAGGTTACTCAGGGCCTCATCCAACCTGGCCTTGAACGTCTCCAGGGATGGGGCATCCACCACCTCCCTGTGCAACCTGTTCCAGTGCTCCACCACTCTCACAGGAAAGAACTTTTTTCTAATATCCAATCTAAATCTCCCTCCCTCTATTTTGAAACCATCTCCCCTTGTCCTGTCACAACAGGCCCTACTGAACAGCCTCTCCCCATCTTTCTTGTAGGCCCCCTTGAGGTCCTGGCAGACTGCTAGAAGGTCTCCCCAGAGCCTCCTCTTCTCCAGGCTGAACAGCCCCAACTCTCTCAGCCTGTCCTCGTAGGAAAGGTGCTCCAGCCCCTTTATCATCTTTGTGGCCTCCTCTGGACCCTCTCCAACTGGTCCATGTCCTTCTGATGTTGGGGGTTCCATCACTGGACACAGTACCCCAGGTGAGGTCTCCCGAGGGCAGAGTAGAGGGGGAGAATCCCCTCCCTCGCCCTGCTGGCCACGCTCCTCTGGATGCAGCCCAGGATGCGGTTGGCTGCTGGGCTGCAAGAGCACATTGTCGGCCATGTTGAGCCTCTCATCCACCAAATCCTTCTCCTCAGGGCTGCTCTCCCTCCTACTTTTAGGGTCTGTCTGGCTTACACAGATCAAACCTCTGAATTCTCTAGGTTGAGCTATGCATTGAGCTGGCTTGGATGCCCGACTCCGAGAGGAGGCGGATAAGGATGATGCTGCAGTTCTTGCTGCTGAGGGCTGGCTTTTGTTTCCTGCAGAAGGGCGTCTCTTCGGGGAAGGGATTTCATCTGCAGATGGAAGAAGGGGAAGCAGAAGTTGTGAACCGGAGGACAGACCTCTCGCGTGTTCGTTGAGGGTTGTGTTCCATCACGGGGGCGGGGGGGGGAAGAATGAGGATGGGGTTGTGTCAAAGCCGTGGCCGTTTGTGTTTCAGAAGGGAGTTATCACTGCTGCTGGAGGAGAAAGCTCAGGTTTTTGCCCTGACAGGAGCAGGTGATAATTTTTGTGAAATGGAATAAAATGACAGTGGGAATATTGGAAAACTGTTACTGGAAGCAGATTGTTTGCCGGAGTTTTCTGGGAGAAGGCTTTGAAGTCAGAACCACGGAACGGTTTGGGCTAGAAGGGACCTTAAAGCCCATCTAGTGCCAACTACCTGCCATGGGCAGGGACACCTTCACCAGCCCAGGCTGCCCAAAGCCCCACCCAGCCTGGTCTCCCCTCCATAATACTCTGTAGAAATCAGAAAGCAAGAACATCAGCAATGACACTGTTTTGTCTTATCCTATTGCGCTTAAATTTGCCTTCACACTTAAAAGCTCTAGTAACTTCCTCCAGATAACCTCAGAGCCCTCAAGACTACAGGAAAGCCATTTGAACTAATCAGGAGACTATTTTCAAATCAAGGTGGTGACATCCAGTTATGTAAATTCTCCCTAATTTGTATTTTTTTAGTGGAATCCAGCGTGGATATTGGCACTTTAACCTGTGTGTTGATGCGTGCGTGGGCTCCGTGCTAAGCATGGGTACGAAGTGTTGGTTTGTCTTGGCTTGTCTTGCTGGAAATGGTTTGAGTTTCCCAAGGAAAGAGACCTCTACGCCACAGGTCTGCTGAGTGACATGGTTCTCTGACCCAACAAGATCCTCAAAAGGATCAATACTCTGATATATGCTTGATATAAATTGATCTCTCTTGATATATGGATATGTCAGTATTCAAACTATTCCATCATGCATCATGATGGAATTGCAATGTGATGAATTATTTCTTGATGACTGCATGTAAAAATTTAAATGTTTTCTGTTGATAAGCTGCTGCTGATTTCCCTTTGCTTCAGAAACTTTGTGATGGTGCCACTGAGGCACTAGCATGGTGTATTTCAGTAATATTTATTGCTTCTGGAAAGGCAGGTATCATTTTGCTTCAGCTATTATTTCAAGCACGATGCTTGCTGAAGCTGTAAGTGACACCGGAGTGCCGCCCGGCATCCTCCAATGTCCATCCTTCCCGACGCGGCAGTAGTCAGGTTTCTCCTGCTGCTGGTGCCTGCAGGGCTGGACTGGGATGGGAAAGATGCCTTTATTTCCCCACATTTTGTTGTCTGAAGCTCTTGAGCTTTTCTAGGATAGAAGGAGTCTTGTTCTTAACACCCGTGTAATTCCCAGGCTCTGAAAGAGTATTTTCTGCATCTATTTTGGGGCTGGCGAGATGCTCCTCGGCGTAAACTCCTGTAGCCCTTGGCACTGTCTCTCTAATATTTCATATCTTTCATGTTTAACAGCTTCAAAAAGACTTTTATTGTAAACTCTGTTTGATTTCAGGCTCTATATGTTAAATTCTTGGCTGCAAACAAAGCTCTAAATGGCTAGGGATGTGCTTCTTGAGGTATTGGGAAGATCTTCTGTTGTTTCACGGTTTCTCCAGCCCTTTCCCTGCTAGCTAGCTCTTCTCTGCACATGTATTGAAGTGGTGCTTGACAGAGATCCGTGTTTTTGGGATATCAACTATGTTCTGCATACACCTGTAAAGAGTAAATCCAACCATCAAAGCTGGAAACTCAGATATTTGGGTTGCTCACGTGAACAGAGTTGCTGCATTGGTGAGGGATACTCTGTCAGACGACGATGCTCGAGCCCAGAGGTGAAACTTGAAGGTGCTGTAAATGTGATTCTGCTGCTTATTTATAAAGGAGAAATCTGTTGGCATTTGGAACAGGGTCGCCTTGCCTCTGGCTGGTGACTGGTCTGTTACTAGAAAAAGCCCTGGTTCTTATTTGTCAGAAGGAAGTTTCTAGTGATGCTGTGTTTTTGCAGAGTAATTGGCATTTCATGGAATCCCAGACTGGTCTGGGCGGGAAGGGACCCCAAGGATTCCTTGGGGGGAGTTCCAAGCCCCCTGCCACAGGCAGGGCCACCAACCTCCAGGCCTGGATCGGACAAGGTTGCCCAGGGCCCCATTCAACCTGTCCTTGAATGCCTCCAGGGTCAGGGCATCCACCCACCTCTTTGGGCAGCCTGTTCCTGCACCTCACCACTCTCTCCGTGAAGAACTTTCCCCTGACATCCAACCTAACCCTTCCCTC
>VXBZ01007606.1:59259-80885 GCA_013399135.1 Heliornis fulica | reverse complement strand
TAATTTCAGCCTTTAGCTGTCATGGGTTGTTTATGGCAGGTACTGGTGCATCCAGAGGAGGGTTTATTTGGGATTTTTGCCATGTGTTGCTTGCGCTGTCCCCGAAAATACCGGGAACAGGCGTGACTGAAAGCCTCCATTTCAGGTACCATTCCAACAGCAATTGGAACATCCTTGTTTGTTTGATGTTCTCTTACAAAACAACACCAAAAATACTGGAGGCCCCAGGAGCGCTCACTGTATGCAGTCATATACGGTTAATTTGAGTGAATGGGTTTGCTGTCAGCATTTACATGTAACTTTGGCCAACTAGTAAAAGCTTGTAGAAGCAAACCTTTATTTACAAGTGTAGTGTCCCCCTTCATAATTTTAGTATGTTTTTACAGTCAACACGTTGGTAATCAGATTATTATTGCAATTTTTGTAAAGGCCACTGGGGCCCTTGGAAATATTAAGTCTGTTTTCTTAGGTAGGAGGACACAAGGCCTAAGTTTTAACCTCATGTTTGTTTGGAGATTGTGCTTTTTACATTGTTAGTAGAAACATGATAGTAAAACTGAGGGAAATCGGAGTGCAGGATCAGTTTGAGTAGGAGTCTTTGTTCAGATGTAGAAAATGGAACAGGATATAGGAAGTATTAGGCTGGAATTCCTTTTCTGTAAATGACTTGGCTGTAGCATCCTTTTTTTGGCATGTTCTCATTAAGATGTAACACGTAGCCTTTAATTAAACTGTGCACAGTATATACATAAATATAAAATTGTTCATAGAGCAAATATTCATGGGTTGCAGAATACTTTGTTTTGCATTTTTCATGTTCAAACGCAAAAATATTGTTAATTTTAAGTCATATAGAATCACAGAATGTGTTAAGATGGAGGGTACCTTCAAATGCCATCTAGTCCCAATCCCCTGCTGTAAGCAGGACATCTTCACTAGAGCAGGTTGCCCAGAGCTTCCTCCACACTGACTTTGAATGTCTTCTGGGTTGGGGCCTCTGCCATCTCTCTGGGCAACCTGTGCTAGTCATCTACCACCCATGATCTACCATCATCTTCTGTTGAAGAACTTTTTCCTAATTTCCAACCTAAATCTCCACTGCTCTAAAACCACCGCCCCATGTCCTATCTCTCCTTGCCCTCACAAACAGTTCTTCCCCAGAAGAAGCTTGTACAACAGTCAGCTTGAACACTTGTTGTTAGGAGAGACTTTCTCCTTGACATGTAGTAATTACCTCATTACATGTGTTTCATTGTGGTATTTTCTCCAAAATACTTTGGAAAGTGACTGTCTGGAAGAGGCGCGGTTGAAGTTAACTCGTATGCGTCAGCAGTTGGGAGACCACAAGCAATTATCTTCATTAACATCTCTTTGACCTACCATAATACTCCAAAATGTGTTTAGCTTTATTAAAAGTAAATCCTGTGGCACGAGTGTGATTTATAAGGTTTGAATTAACACCTCTTTGCTTTCTGACCTCACTAAATTTCTTCCTCGTTAGAGGAAGCTTCTGGCATTTGAGCAGTTTTGGGGGAAACTTGGCTCTTCTGGATTCCCCGAGTTATGGGCTTCATGCTTGGCTCCCAGTTCTGCTGGATTCCAGTTGTTTGGATGCAAGAGAGGCAGATGTTTGTTATTCTGAGTCCATGGGGAAGGAGCATCTGGAGAGAAGTGGGGAGAGCTTTCAGGTAGGTTGGCCTGATGCTTTACAGAGGAGTTATTTGACAGGAAGGAGGAGGAGGAAGGTCGGTTTGCTCAAGGTAACCAGCTGTTTGCAGTTCTCACATGAGTCAGCAGTCTTTGATACGCCCTGATAATGTGAATAAAAATATCCAGCCCTCTTGCTGTAAGCTCTGAAGGAATATCTTGATGAGGACTTATTTCACTTCAGTGTGGTATTTGTGATATTTTCTTCTTGAAGAAAAGCTGATGCCAGAGTCTGTAAAGCCCAGACAAAGAAAGCCCAACCCAGCACTTATCTGACATCATCCTTGTTGCATCTGCCCCTGTAGTGAACCTATAGGAAAGCAGCTGGAGTGCTTCCCGATATCTAAGTCCTGCTACCAAGCACGGTGCCGTGAAGCCGTGCCAGATGTTGCTCACTGTGACATATTAATCTCTTCGCTTCGAGGAGCATGTGGCTGGGGATAACACACACTTAATGAAATGTTGGAATGAGATACAGCATGATGTAAAATACACTTTTCATTCAAGGACCTCAGAAATGCTTGTAGGAAATTTAAACAAATCTGCAAATCCCAGCCTTGTGCAGATGGTGATGATGGTGGGGGCTGTGTGAAGGTACCTGGGGAGGAGTGCAAGGACAGGGCGACCTTGTGAGATGCTTCCTGGCACCAAGAACCTGAAGCTCAGGAGCTCCCGAAACCTGCCGTGGGTTTTGACCTCATGTTTTCCTGACTGTTCTTGAGTGTTTTGTTGACACTGTCAGGGAACCACCATAGCTGTGAGGTTTTTCCTCTGTGGGACAGGGCTCAAGGAAGAGCCCGACATCTTACGTAACGTTAATATGTGTATTACACAAACTTTCATCTCTGTTAAATGTCACCTGCCACTTTATTGCCCAGTTCCTGGCTCTAAAGGTCCCTGGTGTTTCTTTGTTATAGCTTTTTGTCTTTATATTGGAATAACCCTTAACATCTTTTGATGTTAAGTTTTGAGTTTGGCAGCACCAACTGATGGAGACCTAAGGACTAATAACTCTGGAATCACTTTAATTTGAGGTTGGTGCTGGGATGTCTTCTCCTTGTAGTGATTTCTTTAGAGAAACTGTCTTTGCTTTTGATGTTTCAGTGCCAGAGATCCACATTCTGTGGTTTTAGCAGTATGGGGGAAATAAAAAAGTGTAATTGTGTGAGTTGGGTGTAATGCTTCATATCTGATGTCAGATATGAACACCCAAGGACAAGGTTGGGTGGATGGAGAAGTGCTACAGTTGGAATCCTGATGGGTTGAGAATGTCTTGGGTGGATGCCCATGGAGCAGTCATGTGTCCATTTAGAGTGTGAAAGAACTTGGAGCTTGTGACCACTGAGTAGTTTATTTTATTTTAAACTTGTGACTAGGCAGATCATTGTGTTTCCAGGAGTAATTTTGAACATTGCTGAGGAGGCCTTTGAACTGACAAGAGGAAACGGCCTCCGTTTGTGCTAGATAAGGTTTAGATTGGATATGGGGGAAAATTTCTTTGCTGGAATGTTGTCAAGCACTGGAAGAGGCTGACCAGGGCAGTGGTGGAGCCACCATCCCTGCAGCTATTTAAAAGGTGTGTAGATGTGGTGCTTGGGGATGTGATTTAGTGGTTGGACTTGGCAGTGCTGGGTTAACGGTTGGACTCGGATCTTAAAGTTCTTTTCCAATCCAGATGGCTCTGTGACAAGGCATTTTCCTTTTGGCTGGAGCATGGCTTTAAGGTGGTGCTTTCAAATTTGTTGTCACTTTGGTTTAAGTTCACATTTTCTGCAACTATTCGAAGTCTCAGTTTAATCTCTCTGGTGACATTTGTATGGGAGTTGGGACCAGGACAGTCATGGGGTGTGGTCCGAAGCCGTTAGCTGGCTCCTGCCTTCCCAAAGTTGGCATGAGGTACGCAAACATGGAGAGAGGCGCTCGCTCTTGAGTAAGTTGTATGGGAGTATTAAGCAATAAGGCTGTGGCAGCCATTGACCCCAGGAGAATGACACTATTGATTGAGCAGGCCATGTGGTATGTTGCTCACAAGATATCGATTGTATTCTCCCCATAAAGACACTGAAAATCAGAAGGGCTTTTTGAGCTTGATGCTTCAGAGTCAGGGAAAAATCAGCAAAATCTTGAGGTGCTGAAGGTAGTTGTCAGAGTACAGAGGGAGCCAGAGGCACAGGCAGTGTTTGTGAGCTTAATACCCTTGTTTAGTAGAGCCTTAGTGCATGAACACCCTCCTGTATTCCCAGATGTCGGTTGGGCACCCTCATTTGCTTTCTTGAAGGCGACCAGTCTCATTGCTCGAGCCGCTCCAGGGTGCGCTCCAGCTGTTCTACAAGGATCTCTGCCAAGATAAACCACATAACCTGTTCCTGTGCTGTTTTGTCCCGTTTTTTTCAGCATTGCTAACATGACGACCTGACAAGATCCGGGACGGCCCTGACTATGCAGCGCAGGTACTGATGGGAAAGGATCCAATATGAGTGTAAATGATGTTGGAGGAAGACGACGCTTTGAGGATAGCGAGTACACGCTGCACATATACCCCGGGAGCATCGCGGAAGGGACTATCTACTGCCCCATCACTGCCAGGAAAACTTCCACGGCCGCCGAGGTGATCGAGTCGCTCATTGATAAGCTTCAACTCGAGAAAACAAAATGCTACGTCCTTGCCGAAGTGAAGGAGTTTGGTGGGGAGGAATGGATCCTCAACCCTACAGACTGCCCGGTCCAGCGCATGATGCTGTGGCCTCGCATGGCCCTAGAGAACCGCATCAGCGGCGAGGATTATCGTTTCCTCCTGCGGGAGAAGAACCTGGATGGGTCCATTCACTACGGGAGCCTCCAGTCCTGGCTGCGGGTGACGGAGGAGCGTCGCCGGATGGTGGAGCGGGGCTTCCTTCCCCAGCCGCAGCAGAAGGACTACGATGACTTGTGCAGCCTGCCGGACTTGAACGAGAAAACGCTCCTGGAGAACCTCAGAAACCGCTTCAAGCAAGAGAAAATCTACACCTACGTAGGCAGCATCCTCATCGTTATTAACCCGTTCAAGTTTCTACCTATTTATAACCCCAAGTATGTCAAGATGTACGATAACCATCAGCTGGGAAAGCTGGAGCCCCATATTTACGCTGTGGCAGACGTGGCTTACCACGCCATGCTTCAGCGGAGGAAGAACCAGTGCATTGTGATTTCGGGCGAGAGCGGCTCGGGAAAGACACAGAGCACCAACTTTCTGATTCATCACCTCACTGCCCTCAGCCAGAAGGGATTTGCCAGTGGAGTAGAACAGATTATTCTTGGAGCTGGACCAGTGCTTGAGGTAAGATGGAGGCGATAGTAGCGTGGAAACTTTTAAGCGGTGCAAAAACCCGCAACAGCCAACCGGTGTGGCTGGGGTTTTGTTATGTTACTGGTTTGGGGTTATCTGGTAAGCGCTGATAATGAAGTTACAACTGTGTTAGCAACAAGAGAAGGTTGTGGGTTTGCCTGTGGAATAATATCTGCTTCAAAAAAAAGAAACAAAGGAAAAATGAGCACAGAGGAAATGGCTCTCTAACAGAATCAGTAGTGCTGTGTTTTCATTGGCGTGTTGTTTAATATTGGTGTATCTCTGGCTTGGAAACGGAAATGAGTAAAAAGCCTTTCTCAAGTCATGTGTTGGTAGTGTTGGGTTTCAGTTGGTTCTGTGCCCTCAACTTCCTTGAGCTTGGGGAGTAATCAAAGGTAACTTTCGCAGTCAAAATTTTATTATCTAATTGTGTGTCCTCGATTGGCTGGTGTGATTAGTTACTTTATGAGCACTGTTGTGGAGGAGGAAAGGAGATTTAGATGAACTGCACCATTAACTTCACAGATATCAAACTACAAAGAGAGATATAAGCCTTCATTAATTAATTTGCCTCAAATTTGCCCTGTAACTCTAGGAAATGCTTTTCCTTGGGCCTGGCAGCTTTGCTCGGTAGAGTTTTATTTCGTTTGTTGAAGCCCGTCTGCACGTGGGTGATGTGAGCTGAGACCGAGCTCTGGTAGGCCACAGTTGGTGGCTGTTAGTGCCGTGACCCGATGAGGCAACCACAGGAATTTAAGCAGATGGGTGTGAAAGCTGTTGTGCTGCACTCCAGTCCTGGTATTTGTTGGAAATGTTTGATTGCCTGTTTGGTTTTCAGTCTACTTTTGAATATACCTGCTTGGACCAAGGTCTGTTTTATTAGTGTCAGAGTGCATATCTGGCTAGCTGAGGCTTCCACAGGTGGAGAAGAGAGACCTCCATAAAGTGAAGGTAGAAGGAAGTTTTGGGATTTGCTTTTGAGGGTTTTTTTCCTTAAATTGTAGGTAAACCGATCTGGTTGCAAAACTGCCTGAGCACAACTCAGTCCACTCATGCAGTCCCTTAAATGAACTGAATGGTAGAACCCTTCCACCTACTTTTTGTAGGGTGTTTTTTTTCCTGCCCCAAATCCAGATTTGTAGCCACTGCTGATCGTGAAACAACCTTGTGTCCAGAGGCAAAAAAATTGAAGATGCCCATGAGCCGCACGTCTCATTGCTTTTCTCTCTTCTCTTGGCGAGCAGGGAGAAGTAGGGGGTGAGCAAGTTTGNTTTTGTAGGGTGTTTTTTTTCCTGCCCCAAATCCAGATTTGTAGCCACTGCTGATCGTGACACAACCTTGTGTCCAGAGGCAAAAAAATTGAAGATGCCCATGAGCCGCACGTCTCATTGCTTTTCTCTCTTCTCTTGGCGAGCAGGGAGAAGTAGGGGGTGAGCAAGTTTGGGACGGTGTGATTTGGAGATCCCTGGTTGTCAGGGTGTGTGGTGGTGTCCCTCTCTGTGTTTTGGGATCTGAACTTGAGGCCTACATGCTCGGCTCTTGGAGAACTAGCCAAGAGTTCCACTTTGCTGATGGACACTTCTCCCTGGGGGCTGCTCTGTGGTTTGGGATCAGGAATGGGCATGGGATGCACTAAGCTGCTTTGCTTTCCTTTTGCAAGATCTGCAGCTGGCTTTAGCCATTAAAAAAAAAAAAAAAGGCCTTGTATCTGTTATTTCTTTTGCTTTTGGAACAGAAGTTGGAATTCCTTCGCTCCAGCAGCTGGACGGTTGCTGTTATGCTTCTTGGGCTGCCTCCGGCTCCGTTGAGGGTAATCCAGAGTTTCTCCTGCTCTGCCAGTGCCAGTTAGAGATAAGATGTGAAGACTTCTGCTTTTCCTTCCCTTCCTAAAATTTCCTAAAATAGGGATCTTTGGAGAAGATTTGCTGTCAAGGGTCATGTTACCCTGCCACCCATCTGCAGATTTGACCTTTCCTTGAGTTCGCGGTTGAAGAACACTTTGCACTTCTGTAGACTTAGACACCAGATTTGTGTCGTGGTTTTGTTTTTTCCCTTTTTTTTTCTTTATTCTTCTCCTCTAGACATAGTCTTTGATCCCTTTGTTTTCCCTCTGTGTGTTTAAAACCAACTTCTCTTCAACTTCAAGCTTTTAGGAAGCAGCAATGTACCTCACCACACTATGACTTCTGATTCAGAGACTGGAGCACAGCAAAAAAACCCAACCCAAAAGCACATCTCTAACTGCTGGGACTCTTTAATCTCTATCCCTACTTGCAAATCATTTCTGGTAGCACGAGCTTTTCCACCGAACCACCCGTTCCTGGGAATGCCTTAGCACTGGTGCTCGCACGCCCAGAGCGGAAGCAGAGCAAAGTTTAGGTTTATTAATTTAATTATTTTTTTCCTGTAGCACTGATGTTTTCCTAATTTACTTTTTTTGAATAGCCTCAACCTATTGTTTGTGATTTTTTTAAAATTTTTTTTTAATTTTATTTTTTGTTGCTCGAGATTCCTGTGAGCTTCGTCCAAATGACACTTTTGGGGGCAACTCCTGAGACAAGCTGTTATTGTCATCTAAAGGCAGTGATATCATCCAGTAGTACTGCAGTGAGACGTGTGTACTGAGACCAGGCCTGTCCTTTTAAAGCATATTTGGCCTAAATCCTGTGGATTTTAATTTTGTGACAATGGGAGTTGGCAGGCAGGTGGTTTTCGTTAGGTGTGCTCCTCAGGGTGGTTGCTCTATGCCTTTTCTGTTGGCTCATAAATGATATTATAAAATACTTATGGTTTATCACAAATAATATATCGGTTGAATAGCATATCTATTTTCCAAGTATAGTGTTCTAATTGGTTAAAAAATGTGATTTTCTTAACATTATTTCTGTACTTTTTTTCCATTTCCTTACAAAGCGCATTTTTCCCTCTAGAAAATTGCTATTTCCAGAGGGTATTTGTAGAGCTGAGATCACCAAAGTTTTGTCCTCTGACTATTTGCTTTCAAGACTGAACTTATCAAATTCAGTTAATTTATGTAGCTGCCAGAGGAAGAGTTGCATGTGCTGCAATTCAAATCCGTATTGGATAGTTTTCACACAGTACTTGAGATGAAGACCTTCATTCTGCTAAGCTTGATGGTCCGCCACGGATCTGGGGCGTGTAACTTTGCTGCCCCATAGGTGGCTTTCATTTGATGCCAACCTTGGTATTACTGAAGAGAAGGATGCTTGTTAGTCAGGGAAACACTTTGCTTGAAAATTCCTCTGTTTTTTTCAGAGAGGGGAGTAGGAGAGAGGTTGTGAAGGCCCCGTCCTTGGAAGTGTTCAAGTCCAGGTTGGATGGGGCTTTGGACAGCCTGGTCTGGTGAAGGTGTCTCTGCCCATGGCAGGGGGTTGGAACTAAGTGGGCTTTGAGGTCCTTTCCAACCCAAACCAGGCTGTGAGCCTTTGAGGAGTTTCCTATAGGCAACTTACACAAACCAAGAAGTGTTCCTACTTCGATTCCAATTTCAGAAGCCACAATTAAAGGTGGCCCAACAAACCAACCCAAAAGTGTTGTTATCACAGGACTTTATTTAGGGATGGTGAGAGGTTGCCCAGAGAACCTATGGATGTCCCATCTCTGGAAGTGTTCAAGGCCAGGTTGGAGAGGTTGAGCAACCTTCTCTAGTGGAAGATGTTCCTGCCTGTAGTGGGGTGGTTGGACTTAGATGATCTTTGAAGGTCTCTCCCAGCCCATTCTGTGATCCAATTAGGGGTCTACCTGGAGAGCCATGGTTTAGCATTAGAGCTGTTTTACCCCATAGGGAGTTAACTTGTTCGTGTGGATTTAGGGACAGTGTTTTAAGACCTGGTTTTCTTTCTAATTAGATTGTCTAGAAACATACAGATGAACTTTATATATCACAGAATGGTTCAGGCTGGAAGGAACCTCAGAGACCATCAAGCTCCAACCCCCTGCCATGGGCAGGGACACCTTCACCAGACCAGGCTGCTCAAGGCCCCATCCAACCTGGCCTTGAACCCTTCCAGGGAGGGGGCAACCACCACTGCCCTGGGCACCCTGTGCCAGGGCCTCACCACCCTCACAGGGAAGAATTTCTTCCTAAGATCCAATCTCAATCTGCCCCTTCCAATTTTAATCCATTGCCCCTCGTCCTGTTGCTCCAGGCCCTTCTCAAACATCCTTCCCCAGCTTTCTTGTAACCCCTTCAGGGACTGGAAGGAGCTCTAAGATCTCCCTGGAGCCTTCTCTTCTCCAGGCTGAACATACCAACTCTCCCTCTTTCCAAGATTTGGAAATTCTAGTTCTTCAGTTAGTGTGCCTGTGATCCCCGTGGTCATTGTCAACCTGGGCGTGATGCTTTCTACTGAAGGGAGGAAGATGCTCACATGTTGCAAAACATAAATCCTGCTTCAGCCTTCCTAGGAAGGTTGGAGTGGTTGGATTACATCATGGTTTTTCTAGTGGTGAGTTCACAGAATCACAGGAGGTCAGGAGGTGGAAGGAACCTCGAAAGAACATCTGGTTCAACCCCCTGCCTGAGCAGGATCGTCTGGATAAAATCACACAGGAATGTGTCGAGATTGGTCTGGAATGTCTCCAGAGAAGGAGACTCCACAACCTCTCTGGGCAGCCTGTCCCAGGGCTCCATCACCCTCACAGGGAAAATTCCTCCTTATATTATGTTGGAACTTTCTATGTTCAGTTTGGAACCATTTCCCCTTGTCCTATCACTGGCCATCACCGAGAAGAGCCTGGATCCATCCTCCTGACACTCACACTTTACGTATTTATAGACATTAATGAGGTGGTCCCTCAGTATCCTCTTCTCCAAGCTGAAGAGACCCAGCTCCCTCAGCCTGTCCTCAGAGGGAAGATGTTCCACTCCCTTCATCATCTTGGTAATGAGTTGAGTTTTTGAGATGGGTTTTTTTTGTTTAGTTCACGGCAAAAATGCAGAAGTAGCAAATGTCTCCGCAGCTCAGGTGTGCCCAGAGGTCCCCAGGCAGGTGTCGGGTGAGCCTGGGTCTCTGGATCATCTTCTCCTCCGTATCTTGTCACAAGAAGTTGTGAGACAGCAGCTGCAAAACCCAGACATGTTTTCTAAGCAGCTGTTTACATGCAGCTTCAAACATCCCACTGGGGGTTTCTCAGTTGCTGTAGAAAAAGAAAACGGCAAAAAAAGTGACATTTCTGTGCCAGGCTGAGGAGCGCTGTTGGTGGCGGAGGGTTGCTGTCGCTGTCCTTCAGAGCTGACGTGCATCTGTGCTGGGGAACCAGGGAAAGAAAAAAAAGAAAAGATCTGATTGCTTGAATTGTTTTTTGGGGAAAAAGAACCGCAGCTTCTGTGTCGCAGCGGCAGCAGCGCTGTTTTTATCCCCCGCCAGCATGGTCTGTCTGCATGGAAACCTCCGGAGCAGCGGCTGCCATCGGGCTCTAGTTTGCTGAACGATACGTGAGGGTTTTGGAAGTTACAGCTTTGAAAAGCTTCAATTTTTCGTTATGAATTGTAATCCTGATCGTTGGGAAATGTGACTGGGTGTTACTGCACTCTGCAGCGGTGATGTGCAGCCGCTTCCCAGCCCAGTTAAGCTCTCGCAGCAGCTGAAGCGCTGGCTGCTGTTAGGTGCGAGTGAAAACGATACCGCGCTGCCAAAATTTCAGGGGATGCTGCTGGCTGTTTCCAGAGTTAAACAAAGAGCTATTGAGCAGAGTTAAATCAAACAAAAAAGTTTAAAAAAAAATTAAAAAATCAGTTAAGTAAAAGAATCAGGCGTGTCCTGGACTTTCACTGTGAGTGACATACGTCAACGTGGAGATGCTGAAGCTAAGTGTAAGGTGTGTCCTCTGCTGCTGCTACCTGAGCTGATCCCAGGTAGGATCCAGCTCCTCTGGCTGATCCCACCCTGTGGAGTGGAGCCAGGGGAAGCAGGGTGCTCTTTGCATAGAGCAAATGATGGTGCCTGTGGGAAAAGACATTTTCGAGCCGAGGGTTTCTTTGCTTGGAATGTTATTAATGGGAGGGTGACTTTGAGGATATCGCTATATTAGATTAAAATGGACTTAAAATCAAACAATTTCTGATTTAGTTGGGGAAGTTCAGTTTCCAGTCTCCTGGTTTTTGAGCCATTAGGCTGTTTCTCGTGGCTCCAAAGGTTTTATATCTGACAAACTGATTATTTATATGAAGGGGAGAGACACCAACTTGTTATTAAACTCATTTCTCGCTTTTGACCCTTTACAACCGATAATACAAACAGTTATTATCGATCTCCAGTTGTGGCCTGAGTTTGGGGGAGGGTGTCACCGTTCAACCCCACAACTGGGGATTATTTTTCATTTCTCCTTCCCTTCTTTCCCTCCCCAGCGCCCGGCAAGGTTAGCGAGGGAGCGGAGATTACACAGATGATGCCTAATGCGGGAAGAATTTTGTGCAGGCCTCCGCCGGCAGCAGCGACACAAAGGACTCATACAGCAAGGCTCATGCACCGAATGCTTTTCACCAGTGCTTGCAGAAAGCTGTTATTCTTTAGCTGGGGGTATTTGACAGTTTCAGGCTCTGTATCAAATAGCGTCTTGTTCATCCGTTTCTTGGATTCTGGGTTACTCGGTCTTGCTGACTTTCAAGGCTGCTCACAGGATCCAGATCGGCTCTACTGGTGGCTGAGTTGGGTATTATCGTTGGTTTTAATTATTTTCTATCCTCAGCAAACAATTTGTTACTCCAAATTCCAGCTTATTATGGCAAAAAAGTGTTATTTCTGATCTGAGATGCCTATGGCAAAACTGATTGGTTCTTAAAGCAGGGTTAAGCCAAGCTGCCTTTCTGCCCACCCTGAAGAATTAGCATCTATTTTATTGCCAGGAGCGAAATGCTAACAACAACCCTGCCTTTGCTGGATGGAGGGAGAACATTTGTCCTTGTAGGGAACGTTTTCTTGAACTGATGTGTCTGAGCATACTATATTTCACCACACCCCCAGCCACCTCTTTTGCGGGGTGTGTTTGTGGGAATTGTTTCATTCTCAATTTCCCTCTATTGATCTATATCTAGATTCTGTAGGTANTTTTTTCCCCCTTTTTTTAGTTTATTTCTCTGATATGTTAGAATTTTACCTTTCCCTCTATTGATCTATATCTAGATTCTGTAGGTACCCAGATCTTGAGATTCCCAGACCCCTGGATATCTGTATTTGTAGATACCTGTATATCTCTACAATATAATCGAGCAGTGTCCGTGTAGTCACGCTTGCGTGCAACCACAGCCAGCCCAGATGATGCTCAGCATTGCACAGTATTAGAGAACAATTGACTTAATACCATTTGGTTTTAATCTCCCCCTGACTTACTGTGCCAGCATATCGGGTTTTGGGGGTTGTACTGAGCTTGGTGTTTTTAATCTCGGGTATCCAAGGGCACGTGGAGCAAGGACCTCTTTCCTGAAAGCTTTTTGTTTCACCTTTTGCTGTAGATATTTATCAAATAGTATATGGAGGCTGAAACAGCCTCATAAGTAATCAAAGATCGTGCTGCAGCTGTCCAGTAAGGTCTCCATGAGGATTTGATAACAACCACTTTTTATCCCTAACGTCCGTAGCTAACAGGGCACCATGTTTTGCTAGTCACGGTGTGAGAAATTAACGTTCTAGCAGGTATTTTGTTTCTATCCCCACCCTCCCCTTTTCCCAGTTGAAATACAAATTTTTGGGTTTAGGCCCATTTACTGAGATCCTGTTGCCTGTTTTTTTTTTTTGTGGCTGGGGAACCCGTACTGGATTTAACACGCTGGGTTTGGGCACTGGGGGGATGCCAGGGAGGCGGTGTGCTGCTGCTTGGTCGCCCGTGGTGGGGAATAGAAGAGCTGGAGAACAAGGAGCCTTTGTAGGACAGGGCCTACGCTCGGCTCCGGTGGTAGCAGTTGACAAATTTGGGGTTTTTAACGGTTTCTGCTGTCCCTGTGGCTTCTCCAGGCACAAACCATGAGTGCTCTCCACTCAGCATCACTGGTGAGAGCATTTCAGTTGCCTGTCTGAAGAGCAATATCCCATCTTGCCTGCTGTGTGACAAGGTGCTGGTGTCTTACTGAGCTCTGGGAGTTCAAACAAATTGTTTCCTGAGGCAGCAAATAAGATTTTCTGAATCTTTTCTGGGTGTCTTCACATGTGAGTGGCTTCCCTTCTTATAAATAACACAAAAATCATTATTAGTAGCACACAAGTTATTGTCACTTTATACAGCAAGGAGAGAAAATGCTGTTAGTTACAGGTTGGGTTTTTCCCCTTCATGTCTCCAGTGTTTCGACCGCAGCCCCACACAGCCGCTCGCTCTTCCCATGGCGGATGGGGACAGAGTTGGAAAAGTAAAAGTGAGAACTGGTGGGTTGAGAGGGACAGTTTAATTGGTAAAGCAGGCAAAGGAATTCCTGCCCTGGTTCTCATGGCAGGCCATCCCCAGGACAGCAGAGCTCCATCATGTGTGATGGTGACTTGGAAGACAAACCCCAATCGCTCCGAATATCCTCCCCTTCCTCCTCCTTCCTCTAGTTTTACATACTGAGGTCTGCAAGCACCGTGTTTGTGAAGGTACTGAAGTACCTGGCTGCCCTAGATGGGAATGGAAGGTGTGTATATGTGCATATATGTGTATATACACCATATATATGTATGCACACACACATTAGCAAGCAGATCAGTACAAGGGGGAGCTGTTTTGTGGAGGGAAGCAGCCAGTGCTGAGCCTGCTCTTGCTGCAGATGAGCTCCCATCTGGCCCTGCAGCAGATGACCTCATTTACCTATAATGAGCAGTTTTGGAGCATAGAAACAAGCAGATTTAGCGGGCGGGTCAAGCGGTTCCCTTCAGAGACCTCCTGGGTCACCTACGGCACAGCGGCAAGGCTGTGTGTGTGCCTTATTTCCCCATATGCTTCCTATAGGAAGAGAGAAGTCACCACCTTCGTTGATGACTGCAAGTAGAGCTCCAGCATCGATGTGAACAGTGCTCACTGTTTAGGTTTGTGTCATTAACAAACACATGTAAACCCCAAGAGCCGCTGGGGCGAGCGGTGTTGACCGTTCCTTCCACCGCTTGGAGAGGATTCCGTGTTCTTTGTGGTCCTAATGTCTGCCAGATAAAGAAGCTTAACCACACTCCTCCTGCTTTGATCAAGTAGCTTTGCCAAATTCAACAGAAATCCATTAGAAAAACCTAATGTGATGTGGTGAAGCACAGACAGAAGTTGCTCAAGTCTGGCTGTGGCTCGTGAGGGCATTTTGGGGTAGGCAGATAAAATCATTGTTTGCCTTGTTTGCGGAAAGGATCCGCGGCAGCCGATTGGGACTCGCTTTTACTCGCTTAATTAAGATGGATGAGGGATAAACGTTGTGCCAGACAGTTGAGCCCTTGGCTTTGTCACAGTGATTGGGGATTTGGACTTTCACGGGTGAAGGCTGCCACAGGAAAGATGAAGGGACAGGCTGAGTCCTAACAGTTACTGTTGAGTTTATAACCCTGGAGACATTTTTCACATGGTTTGTTTTAGGACATACAAAGATTTTTTTAAAAAGATTTAGGTCCATTTTGCATCAGCAGGAGAAACAAGTTAACGAAGCTTTCTGTCACTGTGAAGGCTGGTGCCCTGTGTGCATCACCACTTGCTTCTGTGAAGCCGGAGGGCAGCGAGGAGGGGAAGGGTCTGGAGGGGAAGTCTTCCCAGGAGAGGCTGAAGGCCCTGGGGTTGTTCAGCCTGGAGAAGAGGAGGCTGAAGGGAGACCTCATGGTGGTTGGGGGCTTCCGGGTGAGGGGCAGCGAAGGGGCAGGTGCCGATCTCCTCTCTGGGGACCAGGGACAGAACCTGAGGGAGCGGGATGATGCTGTGCCAGGGGAGGGTCAGGGTGGGTGTTGGGAAGAGGCTCTGTCCTGAGAGGGGGGTCAGGCACTGGGACAGGCTCCCCAGGGAAGTGGTCCCAGCACTCAGCTGGGCTGTGGTCAGGAAGCATCTGGACTCTGTGCTCAGTGCCCTGCTCTGACTGGCCTGGTCCTGTGTGGAGCCAGGAGTTGGATTGAGGATCCTTATGGGTCCCTTCCAGCTCAGGAGATTCTGGGTTTCATGATGTAGGTAAGCACTGCCTCAGTTGTGGTTAGAAGAGACTTGGAGAATGAGGTCCTGCTTCTTTGCCCACAAGGATGGCCATGCTCAATCAGATGAAGGCTTCACCTCATCCTTCATCCCATCCCTGGAGGACATAGGTCAGGATGAGGCTTCCTTGCCAGTCCCACCACTTTGTCATCTGTAGCTCAAGGATTTCCTAAATTGGCAGTGTCTCTGTCTAAAACTGGATGGGTTTTTTTGAGGGACCAGCTTGACTTCACAAAGTTTGTGATGACTACCACAAGTTATCTCCGTTTCAGCCTCGCTGTAGGAACAACAGCACACCGCTTTTTCTGGCCTACATCCAGGTGGCTCCACCACGTGCTGCTGACCCAGTAAGGATTTTTTGTAAAAATACACCTTATGGCTATGTGGAAGCTCAATATTTGGTAGGTCTTTACACTGAGATTGATAAAATGAACATGGTCGACCTGATAGAGCTGTTGCCTGCCTATGCCTCGTTGTAAAAGAAGAGCATTTAAATCTATTTCTGTAGCCCCACCAGCACCCACAAACAAAGCCAGAATGGAGGAAAAGATGGTGCAATATTGTTTAAGAGATGAAATTAATTCAAAAGTTAGCACAGCACAAGACAAATCAGGATGGTTGGCCAGTATAAACAACATTATTTAGTTGTAAAAGCAGATTGTGGCCGTTATTTCTGTTATAAAAGTTACTGTTACTGGGTATATTTAATCCTCTGGCACTTACTATGATGGTCAGTATAATGTGGGCTAGTTCATGCTGTGATGGGCAGACTGGTAGCAGGGTATGATGTAGGGGTTCCTATGAAAATAGAATCATAGAATAGTTAGAGTTGGAAGGGACTCACAGAGGTCATCTAGTCCAACCCCCCTGCAAGAAGCAGGGACACCCCCAACTAGATCAGGTTGCTCAGGGCCTCATCCAACCTGGCCTTGAATGTCTCCAGGGATGGGGCATCCACCACCTCTCTGGGCAACCTGTTCCAGTGCTCCACCACTCTCACAGGAAAGAACTTTTTCCCAATATCCAATATAAATCTCCCTCCCTCTATTTTAAAACCATCACCCCTTGTCCTGTCACAACAGGNGGGGGAGAATTACCTCCCCCTCAATATGTCAAGAAGTGTTACACATCAATTACACATGAACTTCTAGAGGGAAAAGAACACAAGTTCAGCAATTTCTGGTCATAATGCTATTTCTAAATGTTTATTTTATCCCAGTGTTTTCCAGATCTGAATATCCTCATGTATGAAAGTGTGTGGATAGAAACGCCCGTGTCCAAGATAAGGGCAAAACGTGAAGGCTTTAATCTGCTTTATTGTTGAGGAAATTGGAAATTTGAGGGGAGAAACGGACGGTTGGGGTGGGAGCTGTATCCCAAATATAATATCCCAGATCTAATATCTCCAGACTTCAGCAAAGCATCTGGCATGCTTGGAGAAGAAATAAAAATGAAGAAAAATGGGGAAAAAAATCCCCCAAACAAGTAGATTTTAAGAATTTTTTGTTGGTTTTTTTATTTTTTTTTTAAAGAAGACAAGTTTGGAGAAATTTAAATAGAGTCTGGGGGATGTGAAGGGATAATGCTGAGTCTCTGATGGGAAAGGGGGGAGAGGTCAGGTGGGGTTTTCTTCTGACAGCTTGCAAATGTCACTTGGAAATTGAATTATCCCTTAATGAAGGAGATCCAGAAGATTGTCCTGAAGAGTGGAAAATTCCACAGGGTTGTTTTTGTTTGGGAAGTGAAGGTGGAGCCGATGGCATCTGTCAAAGCCAGGGAAGGTTTGGGGTTGCTTCCTTGAAACAACCTTCTGTGCAAGGCTTGTGCCCACTGCTCCATCAGAAACCAACCTGGCAAGCTTTGCAAGTAAACTTCTGCTGCTCCAGAAAATGGGAAGTTGGACGTATTGGGGTTTATTTCTTTATTGCCTTGGCTACGGCCGAGGAGCGGCGATGCTCGGAGGAATGCATTTGAATTGTCAGGCTGAACTCTGCATTTCTGGGCCAGAGTTTTCTTGGTATTTGGAGGCCTCTGGGATAGAGGGAACCTTGCCAACAGCTTGTAAATTTGAGCCAGGGTTTTTTACCTTATTCAGGAAATTCACGTTTGAGCTTTATTTAAGCCGGGATTCGCGGTGATCTAATCCCAGCACATGCCAAACCCAACCTGCAATTTTTATCTTAAATTTGTGTTTATACTTCGTTGCTCTTCCCCTTTGTTTTAGTGCCTGTGTTCTGGATCGCTTCTCTCCCCGCGCCGTTAATCGGAGGCGGGTGAGTGCGCTCAGTCACCTTGCAGAGAGCCTCTGCGCTGGTGGCAGGCACCGCGCTGCCGCAGCAGTGGGGCAGAGCTGAGCCCCTGCGCAGCGGGATGCGCTTTCCAGGAAAAAATTAGGATGAGTTAATGTTTATGATTAATTCAAACAGGGAGAAAGCACGCACTGGGATTTTGCAAGTATTATGTATGTAAGTATAAATATCATAATAGCTACTATTATATGCATAATATAATATGAATGTAATCATCATATGCACAAAAATCTGTGTTTCAGGAGACATGTAGAAGTCTAAATAATCTGCATCTAATGCAAGGTCTACAATAATAATATATTGACAATATAATAGTGGAGGTATTTTGCATGTACTTGTGCATATACCCACATATAATCTCCCCAGATTTGCAAATGTGCATTGCAGGTGTCATACAGAAGTCCAAAATAATATATAGAATTAAATCTACAATACTAACAGTAATACATACTATATACAATATATTACATACTATATAATAATACATCATAATATCTACTAGAATGGATGTAAAATAATTTGATATAATAATACAAACACACAAATCTGCGTAGCAGGTATCGTATGAAGCCCACAGTCATATAAATCATAATAATCTCTACCATAAGAATTTATATAATAATAATAGTTGTAATGATGTGTAGCCACAAGTGCTCAGCATTGCATCCTCTCTTAATTGCCACCATAAATTGACCATAGATCATTATGTTGTGCCAGAAGTTTTAGGAGGATGTTAAAGGGGGCGGGGTGGGAGATCATGTGGAAAGAGCATAGACCTTCAGGGACTTTTTCTTGCTTGTGAAAAGGATCTGGGTTTGCATGGCAGGTTTTGGTAGCGGTGGGGGCTGCAGAGGTGGCTTCTGTGAGAAGCTGCTGGAAGCTTCCCCCAGGTCTGACAGGGCCAACACCAGCTGGGTCACGGATGGACCCACCGCTGGCCAAGTCCAAGTCCAAGCAGGCTGTCCCCTGCAACCCATGGAGGATGATGGAGAGCAAAGACCCCGCACCAGAGCGGGTTTGATGAGTGGACTTGGGACTCCATGGGGTCCCGGCTGGAGCAGTCCGGGCCTGAAGGTCTGCACCCCATGGAAGGACCCACGCTGGGGCAGTTAGTGAAGGGCTGAAGCTCCGTGGGCAAGGACTCCCATTGGAGATGTTTGTGGAGGACTCTGCTGTGTGTGGGACCCCACTCTGGCGCAGGGGAGGAGTGCCTGAAAACCCACCAAGGTGTAGGCCACCTGCCATCGCACTTCCCTGCTCGTGTGATCAGGCAGTTCTTAAATCCCCCTCGATTTACTCCCTGTTTTTGCCTCACATTGCTGCCTAAAATGAAGACTAACACCCGTCCTGCTCCGTTGGGTGGTATTACCACCGAGACACCCAGCGGTAACTCCTAACCCCCCTCGTGAGCATGCAGGCAAACTCCATCTCCTTTTTTAATATCCTCAGTGTAACAAACGAGCATCTATGAGCCGGTAAACCCGGATTAATCCCGGGCTTGGGCTGCTTCAGGAGGGATTACAAACCCTACTATTGGCATTAACGCTGCAAGATGGGAGCGAAGCTTTCCAAAGTGCTTACGCGGCACAAAGGAACTCTACCAAAGCCTGTCGACTCGCGTGCTGCTTTCCACTTTGGGCTGCAAAGGAGAAAACTGGTTTCTCAAATTACATCACAATTATAATATTTGTAATAATAGGGATGCAGTATAAATAGCCTCATGGCAGGAGGGAAATTTATGGGTAATGAATGGGTGCGACCTGCCTGTTGCTGCCTTGGGTTTGTCGTCCTGGCTCGTGCAACCCTTCCCTCTCTGGAACATCTGGTTTTCATCTGCTACAGGAAAGCCAAATAATTTCAGTAAAACCAGGAGAAAACATGATGCTTTAAAAAAAAAAAAAAAAGCCTGACCCTGATGTATCAATGCTTGCCTGATTAATTAAACTTATCAGCCTGGGCTGTTGACAGCGTGGATGCTGACTTGGATGCTCGAGTAGATACATCATCTGATGGACCACGCAATTACAGCTTAACGAGGTCAGGGTGCCACGGGTTTCTCTTTCCTAACAAGGCTCTGAAACGATAAGTAACGGGAGTTGAGGTGACTCTGAGTTTTGGAGCTGAGGTCTGGGGATGGTCCATATCCACGCAGGGGTTGATTGTGCAGCAGTATCTGTGTGAGCCTGCAACAGCAGTGTCAAATAATAGATCTACTGAGATGTATATATCTCCTATATTTATTTTATAGAAGATATGTATAATATCTTTTGTAAATCTTAAATCATATACGGTGCACATAATAGAAAATGCTGGTATGAGATACATAGATACAACATTTTATATGCACAAGGTATATAATTATTAAAATAAAGCTATAGTCATTTCTTGGTATAAACCCATTGATACTACAGAAGGATGTATTTTCCTTCTACCTGCCCCTTGTATGTGATTCAAGTTGTCATTTTGGCTGATTTTGATGTTTAGCAGTAGCATGGGTCAGCGTCTGCTTAATACCCATCTCATTAGCCCACCCCCCTCCCTCAACTACCCTTTATTTTAATTGCTCTTTATTGATCAACAGGCTTTTAAAGGAGTCTATAAGCTCTTAGCGTGGGCTCGGCGGCGTGCAAATGGCGTATTGCTCCGAGCGGTACTGACCCCAGTGCTCGGGGAGTATTTAGTAGTTCCATTTGTTCATTAAGGCCACAAAACTCTTGTAGATCGTTGCTTTTCTATAAAAGCTTCATTAAGATATAATTATGAGTAAGCAAAGTATATTTGTTTCCTGTATTAATCGTGCCTGGCAAGAGAAGCGTACCTGGGCGAAGAAGCTTTTTGACTAACTAGGTCGTCTTACCTGCTAGCTGGAGGCGCGGAGGGTCTGGGCGGTGGCTATCGGAGGGTCTGGGCGGTGGCTATCGCAGCCGGGGAGCCCTGGGTTTCCATTTTCACTTCAATGGGTGTAATTTTAAAATCTCGTTAGGGTTATCACACCAAAAGATCTTAAGCGCTAATTTGTTTCCAGGGAGTTTAATTAAAGTTTCGAGCTTTCAACTTGGAATTCTAAAGTCAAATAGGTTTGAGCTCCCCGTGAAGTTTTACACTTTGAGGGGAGAGTGACACATTTCCATCTACTTGTCTTGGTTCAAACCGCGTTGGATTTGACTTCGCCGCAACCTGCTGGATTCGCGCTTCATTTTGCTTAGGAGGAAAAAATTCCTTTGGATAAGGATGGGGTTGGGTTACTACTTTGAGTTGCTGAAAGGGTTTTCCAACAAATTACAGGGCTGTTTATTGGTTTTATCTTCGTTGCATTTGTTTTGTGTGAACTTCTGTTTCCTACATTTCTAAAAACACAGTAATAATCCCAAACCCGCTTAGTGTGGTTATGGGATGGCTCAGGATCTTGGTATGGTTGGGATTGGGGTCGGTCCCCCGTATATTTCTGCCTCACATCCCAAGGGACAGAGTACAGATGGGAACCTCCCAAGGTGATGTTGATGCTCAGCACTGCTTATCTCCAAACTTTTGATTTGGAGCTCCTTTAGCACCAAATCCACCTTTATTTTTNATCGGATGCCGGAGGCTGGGTGACCAAAGCCTTCCTGCTGAAATCCGGCCAGCACGAGGTAGGACAATTGTGCTGCTGTTCTCTTTGGGAGTTATAAACAAGAGGATGAGGCTCAGCAAGAGAAAGAAAGGTTTCTTTCTTTATTTTTCTTTTTTTTTTTTTTTTTTGAGTTTTTTTGCTTTCTTTTCAAGCCCTTCTCCTGAACTGCCAAGCTATTTAGNAGATGGGAACCTCCCAAGGTGATGTTGATGCTCAGCACTGCTTATCTGCAAACTTTTGATTTGGAGCTCCTTTAGCACCAAATCCACCTTTATTTTTTTAATTTTTTTTATTTTTTTATTTTTTAACAATTTTAATGTAGCCCTTGATAGCATGGGACTTTCATTTCGGTTGTTTTCCATGCCTTGTTTCAGTTTTTACCTTGGCTGTAATTATTATAGTGACTTCAGACTAGACAGCTGATGAATTTTCAGTAGATCCTGTCCTCTGGATGTCATCCAAGGGGAGAGATGGGAAGAAACAGCAGGAAAAGAAAAAAAAAAATTAAAAAAAAAAAAAAGAGATGACCAGAGTA
>VXBZ01007606.1:44465-59142 GCA_013399135.1 Heliornis fulica | reverse complement strand
CAAGGGGATGAGGCTCAGCAAGAGAAAGAAAGGTTTCTTTTTTTATTTTTCTTTTTTTTTTTTTTTTGTGAGATTTCTAGCTTTCTTTTCAAGCCCTTCTCCTGAACTGCAGAGCTATTTAGAGAACTGCTGTTTTCATGTGAGTTTTTTTAACTCAGTGTTTTTCTTGCTGATTAAAGTTCATAAAGATATACATTTAATATCCTCCTACTAAAGCAGCAAAACCCCCTGTCTTTACCTACCACTAATGGTGTTTTTTTGTTGGGGTCTTGTAAAGCCCCTGTCTTTCCCATTCAGGTTAGCTGGATGTGCTTCAGCAATTCCTGCTGCGCTTCTCTTTTATGCAAAAAGGAAAGAGATTAACAAGCAGCTTTAAAATAAGTAAATAAATAAACTTACATCATCCCAAATGGAAGCAGAAGCTCCTTGCTTTAGCCCTTCTTAGAATCATAGAATTGATAAGGTTGGAAGAGACCCTTAAGATCATCCAGTCCAACCATTATCATCTTCCAGCATGTTGTTCTTTATTATTTAAGGGAGTTATCCTTCAGCTCTACCCCCGTAAAGTCTTTCCAGATTTTTCCAAGCGAGATGTGCTGAGATGTTTTTCTCTGCACAGTGACAATGGTATGACTGCTTGAGTGGTCTTCTCCTTGGTGGTCTCATCAGGTTTGGGTTGGTTTATGATGAGAATAAACAGATTGCTGTCTGGTGGTGGTAACTCTGTATGGAGGAACGGTTTTGGAAGTGGATAAGGTGCGATGAAGAAAGGGTTATCTGGATCTAAGGCACCTTCCAGCCTTTTTATGCCCTGTAAGACTTAGTACCTCCACATAAACACGCTCTACTGCGTTTGATTAAAGTCTTGGAAACCATCATCTCTGTAATTCTGCCTTAACTGAAGGGAAATCCAAGACAAACTTACGTGTTTTAATGTGCTCTTACCTTGTGTTCTTTACAGAGGATATAACGTTATGTCTTGAATCAGACATTGTGAAGTTAAACCCAGTTGGTGGCAGCCACAAGTGGTGTTTCCCAGGGCTCGGTGTTGGGACCAGTTCTCTTTAATATCTTTACCATTGGTCTGGATGAGAGCACCCTCAGTGGTCTTGCAGACATGAAGTTGGGTGGGAATGTTGATATGCTTGAGGGTACAAAGGATCTACAGGGGGATCTGAACAGGCAGGGTTGGTGGTCTGAAGCCAGTGCTGTGAGGTCCAGCAAGGCTCAGTGCTGCATCCTGCACTTGGGTTACAATAAGCCCTGACAGCGCTACAGTCTTGGCGCAGTGGCTGGAAAACTTCCTGGTGGAAGCTGGACAACAGCCAGCTGAACGTGAGGCAGCAGTGTGCCCAGGTGACCAAGAAGGCCAGTGACATCTGGGCTTGTGGTGTGGCTAGCAGGACCAGGGCAGTGACTATTCCTGGGCACTGTTGAGACCACCTCTTGAGTGCTACGTTCCTGTTTGGGTCCCTCACTACCAGAAGGACATCATGGTGCTGGAGCATGTTCAGAGGAAGGGCATTGGAGCAGTGAAGGGGAACAGCTTGAGGTAACAGGAGTGGCTTAGTCTGGAGAAGAGAAGGCTGAGGTGAGACCTTCTTACTTTCTACAGCTACTTGGAAGGAGGATGTTGTGAGGTGAAGGTTGGTCTCTCTTCTCAAGCACAAGATAGGATGAGGGTAAACAGCCTCCAGCTGTGCCAAGGGAGGTTTAGGTTGGATACTGGGGAAAATTGCTTCACCAAAAGGGTTGTTAAGCACTGGAACAGGCTGCCCAGGGCAGTTGTGGAGCCACCATCCCTGGAGCTGTTTAAAAGTTGTGTAGATGTGGTGCTTGGGAACGTGGCTTAGCGGTGGCCTTGGCAGTGCTGGGTTAACGGTTGGACTCGGATCTTAAAGATCTTTTCCAACCTAAACAATTCAGTGAAGACATGTTCACCTTGTGGAAGCTCTGTGTCATGTAAGGGTGATGTGGGTGGTAGCAGAGGAGCTGGGGCTGTGCCTTGGGCATCATCTTCTGCCCTTGGTCTTGCAGGGAAGGGTGCTCCAGCGGTCCTTCCCCCCTCTGGGAGCAAGTGCCATCAGCTCATTTCCTTGTAACTGCTAGTTCTCACTTTGTTTTTGCACACCAAGTGTGATTAGGAGTTATTAACATTCCAAATAATAGATTAAAATGTGTTTCCATGTAAGCTATAAATTGTGTATTGCTCGGATTTCCCTTTTTCGCATCCCTCTGCTCCTCCGGTTAAAGATCCTCTTCCCCCGTTGGGTTCAACTGCTGAATCTTGCTAAACTCAGGAAAAAGAAATACTCCAGGTTTGTACTTGAGCTTTGCACTTTGTCTCAGCCTGGCAACAAAGTACATGTCCTCGAAAACCTGTTGGCTTTTCCAGCTATTCCTGTTGGTCTGGTTGAAGATAATAATATGTCTGTCTACAGCTTTTCTCTCCTCTATCCGTATCTCAGCTACTGTGATACCAGTGTCAGGTTGGGATTTTCATTTATTTACTATAGAGTCAGTGGCAGGAGAGTTACCCAAAGCCTTAAACACACTGTGGAAATTCTTCAAAGCTTGAAAAAAGAAATGCTGGGCTTAAGTTTTCCTCTTACAGAGCTCACAGGGCTCTTATGGGGGAGTTGTACATCGTCTGTTTAATTACGTGGCGGTGGAGATGGGGCATGTCAGCTGAGTATCTTCAGAGTGGGGAGCAATCAAGGAGGGTTTATCAGTTCCATGGTGGCAATTAAAACAGGAAAAAACCTGAAATTAAGTGTACAATACGTATCTGCTGGAACTCACTGCTTCAGGAAACAGAGGGAGAACTTTGTGAGTGTATACTGCAACAAAGCATTGCTTATTTGCATGAAATTGATGGGAAAGCCAAGTCTGCTGGTGCTGTTTTACTCCACCAAGCAACGACTCTGTGAATTTTCTGTGGATTTTCTGAGCGTGTCCTGTGTGTTTCCCCTGCTGTTAGCTGTACAGCGTGTCGTAGCGTGGGTTATCCATGCATAACTCCCAGTGCTGTGAGCAAAGGCATGTTGCTTGGTTATTCCAAGCAGGTTACAGTCTCTCCATCCATTATTCACTGTTTTTTTTCTGAGTATCCTGTAAATTAAATGTGGTACTACATAAACACATCAATTCTGGTGTTTGCTGATTTTTTCTCAAAAGCAAAAAGAGCCAAAAAGCTGGTGTTCCCCTAGCCACTGCCTCCAAAGACTGCCAAGTGAAATGCCACTGGATGCCTTTGGAGACTGGGGCACCCTCAGCATCTTCCTCCCACTTCCCTGCTGTGGGGAGCTCCAGGAACCAGCTGAACCACGCAGGAGAGCGAGCTTACATCTGGGAGGACTCTGGCTTCGTTTTGCCACAAAGTTTGGAAGATAGATTGCAAGTGATGGAGGTGGATCCCAGAGGGAGCTTCAGTGGCTCTTGGATGCCACTGTAGAAGTTGGGACTGGTGTGCCTTCCTCTGGTTTGCTCCACTTTGGGTCAAATTCTTGATGCAAAATGTGAGGTATGTGTGGGCGTTTTGCTCTTTGGTGTCTCTTTACTCGAAGTCTTGCAGCAGTACTGGATGCCACCACCCTAACAATCAATACTTGGAGGGCTGTTAAAAATCTTGCCCATCAGTGGAAGACTGAAAAAACCATAATGGTTAGAATGAAGATGCTGTTGAGTCCCCTCTTCATGATCTCTCTTGCTTGGCCAAGGTGGACAATGAAGAGCTGCTGCTCATCTTCATGCTGGAGAAGGACCAGCGAGGGCTCTTCATCCCCAGCACGCCAGCCGGCACATCTGGGCTTGGTTTGATTCCTACCCTTTAGGAAAAGCCGAGGAAATGACCCCCAACGTGCCATCCCAATCTCTTGGCATCTTGCAAAAGGATTTTTTTTTTAATTATATTTTATTTATTTTTTTAAAACCCAAAGAAACCTGAAGACTGATTTCAGAAATCAGCCCTGGCAGGAGTGAAGAGCACGGTGCAAAGCGAACCGGGTGCCTCTGGCAGGGCGTGCTTTGACGTGAAAGCTCATTCTGTGCTTGGAGACCCCTGAATGAACGAAGGCTCCGAGCTCGTCTCGTGCCAGGGGGCATCGGCCACTCGGTGCTCGCGCTGCAGCTGTTCCTTTCTCCCTAGGCAGCGGTGTCGGGTTTACTCCCAGCTTAGTAACCTTTTTCTGTTCATAGAGGCCTCTCCATCACGACCTCAGGAGTACTCAGGTTTCATCCCTTGGAAAGCGGACGAGTGGCACCGCTTAAATCGTCCCGTTTCCTTTAACCTAACGGTGAAAATAGACATTAGAGCAGTTGCATCCCCCCCGGAGCCAAATGCCTGGTAGGAACACACTGATTTTTGAGGCCTCTCTTTTGCTTCCTAAAAATAATCAGTGCCAGGCGTTGATTTTTCCTGGTGCTACCAAACATTCCGGTTGCCAACAAGATTATTTTTAAATTTTTTTGATCTAATGAAATAATTATTTTTTGCATTGATACACATCAGTCAGGCTCCTCAGATATTGCAGCCCAGCCCCCATGCTAAGCATTTTTAAACTCTGATTCCATCACTTAAACCACATTAAAAAAAAGGGAAAGACGTTTTAATGGATTGATTTGATGTCTGAAGCTGCCCACGGCTACTCAAAGATTACAAGTGCTAGAAAACATAAGCCCAGCAGAGGAATCTGAAGTAAGTGAGTCATCTTAACAGCACACAACACACACAGCTTAGCAGCACTTGAAATTTTGGAACTGCCTAAAGAATAGTTGTGGATTATTTATATAATCTCGTAGAAGAGCAGGGAAGGGCTGGAAATGTGCATGTTCATGTTTGACCTCGTCCTTACTCATCCCATGTCTTGTTTACATGGCAGAAAACAAATGTGGGTTTTATTGCGTTGATTTAATGGCAGAGCTCTGATTATTATTATTTTTTTTAATTTTTAAAAAATTTTGGGTTTTTTTTTTTTGGAGGGGAGGGCGTGTATTATTTTTTTGTCTGTAACCAGCAGAAAGTAGCTGAGGTCTAAGAGGAAGGATAACACCGGCAGAAGCCAAGCTGGGTTTCGTATTACAGCGGTATGTTTTTGTTTTTCTTCATTACACATATTTCTCTTGGGAAAAGGAGGAAAAATATGTGTGTAAAATATACATGAGGGCTCCGTGCCTCTGCTAAGAGGTTCCAGATGGGAGGCGTTAGGGAAGGGACACTTTCTCCAGCCTTTTGGTTTGTGGCATTGATTTTGGTGATAAACTGCAGGAGAGCTTGTTTTGGGCCCAGAGCAGTGACTGCTTTGATTTATTCCTTTTTTTTAGCTGTTTTTTTGGCTATCTGAATATGCAGCGGGAAGTTGAAACTTAGTTTCTAAACATTTATGGTCCCATGTAGAATTATTATATTTTAAAAAAGGGGAACAAGATTAATTGGGGCTTTGAGAGGTCTCCTCCAGGGACTGGAGGGTGTCCAAGGCCAGATTGCTCTCTGTAATTTAGAAGCTGATGGCTTCTGAGGAGGGAATGGAAGCTGGTGGAGATGCCTCTCCAAAGGATGAGACTTTGCTGATGGCCGATGTTTCGCTTCCGTGCCAGGCAGCTGCTCTCAGCTCTGGCTGAAGTTGGTGTTGCATTGAAGGGGCTCCTCTTCAAGAAGAGTTCCCCAAATTCTGATCTCTTGTTTCCAGAAATGTCCTCAGGGTGCAGGTCCACAGCTCCACTGAGTAAAGCAGCCTTGCACCAAGACTTCCACGAGCCCAGGCAAGCTGTCAGTGATAACAGCCTGTCGTCACCAGCTCTTAAAATAAGTGAGTCACAGCTCCAGCAAACACTTGGGAGTGCTACTAGAGCCATCTCAAAGTGACAACGGAGATAAGAGCCTGCGTATGGTAAAGGTGTTACCCTACAATGTTGTACTGGTGGTCTCCTGCATGATGCATTTGCATATTTAAATGACTTTTTTTCCAGTTGTTTTCAAAGTACTTGGTTTGTGATGCTGAGTGTTGTACCATTTGAAATAGCAGCGTTTCCAAGACAACGTGCTTCTGGCCTGTTGTGGGTTTAGATGGCAAGGTTCTGATGTAGAGGGGCTGCAGGGCTGGTCTCTGCAAGAAGCTGATAGGAGCTTCCCCCAGATCCAAGAGTAAATACCAGCTGGGCTCACGGCTGGATGTGGCACTGACCAAGGCTGAGCCCATCAGTGATGGTCATAGTCCCTCTGGGAATCATGTTTAAGAGGGATACAATCCCCACAAGCAGCCACTTTTTGGGAATGAGAAGGGAAGGGAATGAGAAGCTGTAGGAAGGGGTGGAGGAGGCGACATTGATGTGCATCTAGACTCCAGCCAGGGTCAAACCACCACATGGCCAAAAAGACCCAAAGCATGTTCCTTCTGGAAGTGTGTGGAGCAGTAGGTGAGAACTGTCCTTCTCCAGCTGTCTGATTCATTGGAAAGTTGTGGGAGATGTTTCAGGGACAGCATTTCACCCCCATCTTCTGCAGAGCACTGAAACATGTGGATGCCTGTCTGGTTTTGAAAATGAAGAAGTCTGATTTTCTTTGACGGTCGCTTCATGGCACATGAGACATGAGAGGTCAGCAGGTCTAGAGACTCAAAAGCCTCAACCTTGAGAAGAAGGGTGCCATGGATGTTGTTACAAGCTCAGCTCAAGGGTTGTATTATTTGCAATAAGACTTCAAATGAAGGGAAGGAGATCCGTCCTGACACACTGCAGTGTTCATTCCAGCAATTACAGAGGAGTTTTAATTGCAGCATCAGCGATTCGTTGCTGTACTTAATCTAGCTTTGAAAATTTTGCAAGGTGGGCAAGTGGTGATATGACTCAATAACCTATTCAATAGTTGCTTTAACAATAAATTAGAGGCTTTTTTTTTTTAATCCATCAATATCTTGCACAGTTTTGGTTCTGCTGTAGTATTCATTGATGTTACTTGTACTGCTGGGAGGGGGGGGCTTGAAGTCTCCTCCTTGAGCCATGACTCGTTTTGAACTGATCATTTTATTCTCCTGTGATTATTTTACACCGAGATTCCCAACTTCATTTTGGGATATTTCAATAAATCCCAAGCTGAACCCGAGCTGAGGGTTTATTCCCCACCCCCCAACCAAAACATTTGTTGGCCAATGTGCACGAGTTTGCTGGAAAACACAAGCTGCTTGAAAAATCACTCTATGAGCAGAGGCCCAGGGATGTGAGCCAGATCTTATGGATTGGGCAGCCTCCAGGATCCATCCGTACCGGCATTTGTTGATGACCATCTGCCAGCTTAGCCAGGGCTTTTTTCCCTCTTACGGCAGGAAAACTGTCTCCGTTCGGGAAGAGGACTTAAGTAGGAGGCTTTGGGTCAGTTTCAGGGTTCAAGTTTTTGGTTGGTTTTGCATTGTGGTTAAGCAGTAATTCCTTTTTTTTTTTAATTTCCCAGAGTGTTGCTTAAAAGAAAGAAGCTGAAATAGGCTGACCCTGTCTTAAAAAGGAGGAATATTCTGCCAACGTTGAAGCATTTGCCAGGAATGCAGATGCTAAATCCTATTCCTTACGTAGCTGATAGTGCATCTGGAACAGCAGAGCTTTAAATCTCCCAAACAAGTGTGTATTGTAATGACTTCTATGGTACTTTATCTAGGGTATCTTACTCTGCAAGTGTATTTAATGCTGCTCTTCATATTTCCATTACGTGCTCTGGCACCACTTCCTTTAAATTGTCCCAAAATCCTTCTCCAAATAAGTGCTCTCCCAGAACGAGTCGTTTTCTCCCCTATTTCTGTTCAGGGGTGGGAATTCTTGAGCGTGGAAGACAAGTGGTCTTAACCCACCCCTGACTGAGGCGAAAGGTTCGTTGGTTGATTGCTGCATCCCGGGGTGGTGACTTGGCTCCACAGGGGAAGGTGGGGAGTCACTGCTCTGGAATAGTCTCGGGTTTGTTGTGGCCATGTAGGTTTAGCACAAATATTTAACCAGGAGGTAGTTTTAGTTGGCAGTAACTATCTGTAACCAAGAAGAGTTAATCCCAGAAGGTGTTTCATAGCCTGTGTCATGAGAGTAGTATTTTATACATCTGTTAAATTCCAAGGTGGCCTGACCATGGACTCATTTGGCTGCTGTTCATTAATATAATTATGAATTGGTAGTTTTGATACCCTTTATATTGAAAGAATACCACTGTGTTTAATTCTGAGTAGTGAGTAGCACATCCTCTTTGGCGATGGGATGGTGAGAGTCTCTTAGCCTTCAGAAACACATTAAATGGTACATTCATTTGGAGGAGGGAGACCCTTCAATGTGGTTTTGGAGCTTCTGGAAGTATTGCAAGCCTCTCCATATGGACTATTCTTACTAAGTCCAAGTGGGAAAGAAGGAGGGAGGAAGGTCTCATCAGCACTTCCCAGGTCTCTTTGTCATTTGGACTTTACCCGTCTGAAGTAATTTCAGGTCACATGTTTGAAAGGGTCTTTGCTGGGGGTGAAAAGTAAGGAGGGGTTGGGGTTGCATCTTGTTGCTGTGACGGCTTCAAACTTTGCATTATCAATTTTATGGGAAGAAACAGAAAACCATGTGGTTTTGAGAAGCTTGTAAGCCAAAATATCACACTAATTGGAGATGCTACAAAAAGCAACTGCTGAAGAGGTGCTCTGCTGTGGTTTGCTATCAAAGACCAGGGTACAGCTGGATTTTTATAGAATCACTTGGGATGGAAGAGACTTTCAAGATCATCAAATTCAACCCCAGCCTGACCCTGCCTAGGCCACCTCTAGCCTATGTCCTTCAGCACCTCATCTCTTGGCCTTTTCAGTCCCTCCAGGGATAGGGACTCCACCACTGCCCTGGGCAGCCTGTTGCAACACCTGACAACCCTTTCAGGGGGAAATTCTTATGATGCCCAACCTCAATCTCCCCTGGGGCAGTTTGTGACCGTTTCCTCTCCTGTTGCTTGTTACCCGATAGAAGAGACCGACCCCACTGCTCTGCACCCTTCTTGCAGGGACTTGGAGAGAGTGATAAGGTCTCCCCTCAGCCTCCCTTTTCTCCAGACTAAAAAGCCCCAGCTCCCCCAGCTTCTCCTTGTAGGACTTGTGCCCCAGCTCTGTAGCCCTTCCCTGGATATGCTCTGGCATCTCAATGTCCTTCATGGAGCAAGGGGCCCAAAACTGCTCCCAGCATTCGAGGTACGGCCTCACCAGAGCTGAGGGCAATGGGATATGAGCCGTCTCTTCTCCAGGCTGAACAAGCCCAACTCTCTCAGCTTTTCTTTGTAGCAGAGGTGCTCCAGCCCTTGGGTCATTTTTGTGGCCTTCTCTGGACCCACTCCAACAGGTCCATGTCCTTCTTTTGATGAGAGCTCCAGAGCTGGACGCAGTATTCCAGATGGGGTCTTACCAGAGCAGAGCAGAGCAGAGGGGCAGAATCCCCTCTCTCAATCTGCTGGCCACACTTGTTTGATGCAGCCCAGGATGCCGTGAAGGTCATTATGGATTTGTCTTCCCACCTTTGAGGTAGGAAATGGAAAATTGGGTTTGGTCTCAGCAACATGCTCCAGCTACCCGTTGGAGAAACAAAAACTGAAAGAGAAATCTGTTAGAGGTTCTCAAGGTCACAGTTGGGTAATTGGGGGTTTCATGTCGTTCTCGGTGAGATGTCTGCTCAAACCTCACAGTGTGAACACTGAAAGTAGACTGTGGCAGGTGCTTTTTACGGTGAGAGTATTGGTGGCTTCATTAGGCAGCAGGGAACAACCAACCAAGACCAAGAGAGTTCAAGAATGAGGTGTCAGCACTTGAATTTATAGTGAATTGCTACAAAGTAGATACGCAACAGGATCGCTCCACCATCCCACCCCACACCACCCCAAAGGATTCCTATAAAACTTGTTTTAATTGGCAAGATTTTTCCTGGTGCAGCTCATGCATTTTGGCCACAGTACTTGTTTAGGTGCTTCCCCAGGTGTCGTGATCTCTGCAGGCTTTTAGGGTTCCTCCTGGAAAGTGAAAGGATGGGAGGAGGGATCTCAAAGCTGAATGGTTTTAGCAGTGCACTTTGGGTCGATAGGTTTTATTGGGCAGTAAGCTGCAGATTTATAAGAAGTATTTCCCAGGGCAGAAACAATAATGAGAAGGGATTTAGCAAGGCTTGAACTCAAGTAGTCTAGATGCATTTTATGTTCTGGTCATAATTGAATATATTTCTGTTCAAAAGCAATACGATGGGGCAAGAAGAGTGCTGGGCATTTAGTTGCAGGTTGGTCTTTATCATCCAGCTGTTTACATCTCAAGAGGAATTCTTAACTACAGAGTAACTTAATAAATAACTGAAGAAGCTGGTGAGTGCCCTGATTGCATAAAAAAGACACAAAAATGACAGGATTTCAAGGCGCTGTTTTTTTTTCTGTGCTTCTCCTCCATTTGGAATAAGGACACTTGTGATTTTTTTTTATTTTATTTTTGGTGTGGAATATTGAGAAAAACAACCTTCAGATCTGGAGACTGATTACAGGTGATGTTTAAAACCACCACTCTGGGTGGGAGCATACGCTGGGCATCTCTCACAGAATCTGTGAGTAAAGCACGTGAATACATGTCCAACGCTTAACAGCAAGGATCCATTGGGCACCATATGGTCTCCACACCCTCTTATCTTTCACCACCAAGGCATTGGTGACTTTAGGAGCTTTAATTCATAAATACTCTCTAGTTGCATACGTTCAGATGAGCGTTTCATTTCCCTGGCTGCTACATCGCTGACGGACGCGTTGAGTTTCCACCTTGCTTACACAGTGACAAGCCGTTCCTACGTTATGAATGTGCTTGATTCATGAATTCCCACATTCACAGTAAGCCCAGGAATACGGGTCTTCCAGCAGTCTCTTGTCTCATATTAACCTAGTTCTAGTCCCTCACAGAAATGAGCATGGTTAAATCTCAACTCCCAGTCCCTCCAGTGCCCTGCGATGCAATGTAACGGTTAACATAACTATTCCACGAAGGCAGGGCCCTTTGGGGGAGGTTTAAGCAGTTGGCTTGCTTTCCTTCTCCTATATTCATGCTACAGCTTTCTAAAAAAAATCAAATTACATTTAAAGTAGACCGAAAATGATTTCAAGGCTCTTGTCTGCTGATACATTTCGCTTTCTATATAGCAAAGATAAAACGATGTGTTTGGTTTCCCTCTAAGGGTGAGTGCTGGAGGCTCTTGGGGAGGGCAAGAGACTGTAAATATGACAGCAAAGCCACATGTTCCCACTGGTGCTGTTACTCTGTAGGGGAATGAGCTGTTATACTGTCAGGGGTATGACATCTGATTAGGATTGTCAGAGAATCTTAGAACCTCTGGAGTTGGAAGGGGCCCATAAGGATCACAGACTGGTTTGGGCTGGAAGGGACCTCAGAGACCATCCAGCTCCAACCCCCTGCCATGGGCAGGGACACCTTCACCAGACCAGGCTGCTCAAGGCCCCATCCAACCTGGCCTTGAACCCCTCCAGGGAGGGGGCAGCCACCACTGCCCTGGTCACCCTGTGCCAGGGCCTCACCACCCTCACAGGGAAGAATTTCTTCCTAAGATCCAATCTCAATCTGGCCCTTCCAATTTCAATCCATTCCCCCTAATCCTGTCACTCCAGGCGCTTCTCAAACGTCCCTCCCCAGCTTTCTCATAGCCCCTTCAGGGACTGGAAGGAGCTCTAAGAACTCCCTAGAGTCTCTTTTTCTCCAGGCTGAACATCCCTACTCTTTCAGCCTGTCTCTGTAGGAGAGATGCTCCAGCCCTCAGATCATTTCCATGGTCTCCTCCGGACCAACAGCTCCATGTCCTTCTTGTCTTGGGCACTCCAGAACTGGATGCAGTTCTTCAGGGGGAGTTTCATGAGGGAGAAGGATTTTTGAGTCCAACTCCTGACTCCACACAGGGCCAGTCAAGGATATCCAGTCCCTGATGTCTTTCTGTCATTAGGAATGTGGGGCAGAAGGGATAGTGATACCAGTTTACAGCCAGAGCCACTGGTGGATTTCCAGCTGATGTTAACACAGATGGTCTCTGTGGTCACTAAATGCTGACCTGCTCCATTCTCATGGCATATTATCCATCTAATAGCACTGTATTGTCTTTGCCACATGAGGACAAGTCACTGCGGGGCTCTGGAAAATCACCTTTGTTTCAGGAAAGACATTAACATACTCCTCATTCCAGATGTAATCTGGAATTAATCCAGATTGCATTAATATTCCCTGCCAAACCGAAGAGACCAAGAGCCTTTGTGATCAGGTGAGGAGGAACATGAAGCCTTTAGCCACGAAACCGTTAAATTATTTAATTCCCCCCCCCCCGCCCCCCCCCATCCACGATAAGCATCTCTCTGTGCTGGAGGGCTGTGGGAGGCAGGAGGAATGGAGCTGCTGTTCCTCTGCCTTCTCTGAGCTGTTGAATCACCAGCGCCGGGGCCGGCGCGATGCTCAGCTCCTACAGAGGAGCGTATTGAATTTTGTTTCCCTTGCAATATTGACTCCTGGCCAGTAAAAGCTTTTGGTGTCCCCGAGAATTTTAGGAATGCTGTTACGGAGTTTTGTCCGTTGAGCCGCTCGGCAGCTTCGAATCAATGAGTCAGTAAAGGGAAATAATGTGAACAGAAGATAATCTGTTTTAGGGGAGCGCTTTCCGAGGCTGATCTATTATATTACGTGCTGGCTGCAGGAGTCCGTGGTGCCCTGTTGGAGTATATATAGATTAGGCATGCATAAATTGAATTAATAACCCCTTTTTTTCATAGCCTGATAGTTCCGTTGGGGAACCGCCGTGAGTAAACCAACCAAAAATGCATGAAGTTGTCTCCAGTTAAACACCAGGCGCTTCTTGAGCTGCTCCTTGGCCCTTCCCCAACGTGCCTTTGCCGTAGAGTCAGCCTCGAGTTTTAACAAGACGCTGATGCGAAGAGCGGTGTCATTTAAAGAAGAATGTGTGAGATATTATGGGTTGCCATGTCTGTAGGCGGCCGGGTTATAATATACAATGTGGTCTGGCATATTAATTCAAGGAAACAAAGCTTCATTAAAAAAGTACTTGAGGTATAAGCACAGGGAATGAACTAGAAAATCATTTAAATGTTGGGGTGGGGTTTCTTTTTCAGAAATGCTTCATTAAGTTATAGGAAAAGGTGATTAAAACAGGGCTGCTGTCCAGTTAGTCTGTTGGAGTTCGTAGTGCCGCTGGCTTGTTTCTTAAGTGAACAGCTGTAATTAGGTGTATGGAAAATTTATCATATTGCCTTCACAGGATGTCTCTGATTGTGGTTGATCCTATATGTTCATAATATAATTAGCATTATTTGGAAAATATAGAGAGAAATATATGGCATGGGGTTAGTGTGTGTTGAATATCAATTTATTCTTGTCATGTCTTCTGCTTGCTGAAATCCCTGGGGGAGGGAGGGTAAATGCTTTGGAAATATTGAATAGCATTCCATCTTTTAATGCTAAAATGCTGGGTTTTGGCGGGGGGGGGGGGTTGTCTGACAGGATTTTCACACTGGGAATGCTTTTGGGGTCTTCAGTGCTCACCTGGAGGTACCAGCACCTTTGATGCTCTCCTGAGGGTGGGGTACTGGGAGCATTTTGGGAGGGGGGATGAGCAGAAGTCAAGTGTGAGCAGCCTGAAAAGATGTGAAGCCTCTGTAAGGGAGTGTTCATAGCTGTGTGTGTGAAATGAGATTCTCAAGTGTAATTGGCTGGTTTGGCAGGTTTCAGCCTCTCCTGCAACTTGTTTCAGTCACCGAAAAGCGAATTCATATGCAACAGCTCGAGATGAAACAAACTTCTGTATCCAAATAGGGGAGGGAAATCACATCCTTACTCTCCTATCAAACCTCCTTGGATTCTGAAATCATTAATTCTAACCAGATTTGCTAAATAAATCCGCCTGGGAAGATAAAAGTAGCCGTGAAAGTGCACAATCATGCAGGTACTGAAGGTTTCCGATGCCTTTTCCCCAAGGTTTCGTTGAACTTGGCCTTTCTTTTCTTGCTTTTGGTTGCAGAGTTAAATATGCAAAGGTCATTTGAAAAGCTTCAGATTATGGGTTTAAAGCCCTTTTAATCTTTTCTAATAAATAGCTGAGTAGGGAATAAATCTGTCGGGAGCTGGGAGCTGAGCTCTGATATTAAATCTCGGCACAAGACGTATTTGAATTGTAATTCAGTGTCCACACACAAGCAACACATAGACATTATCTTGCCTATCATTACCTTAAATAAGTTTGGCTTAGAAGAGAAGGTGAATGATTATCAAAAGTGGTTTAATAAATGAACCATTAATTGAGCTTGGCAGCTTGACAGATTCTGTCGCCGCGGGGCGGACTGTTATTAAAGGTGTTTAGGCGCAATCGAAAATACCAGTTTTGGGTTCTTTCAGGTTTCTGAAAGCTCTTCTGTTGAGAGATCTCTTTCAAACAGCACTGAGTGATTCCCTGTGCTTGCTAAGACAGGGTTTTCATAAAAGCTTTTGCATAATAAAGACTTAAAAGCGTTCTGATTTTGGAAAATCTAACAGCAGTGAATCGAAATGACGGTGTCTGAAAACACTCTGGGTTATGCCAGTGCTGGATATGACATTGTCTTAACATCTGAGCGGCCTTCAAACAAAGCTCTTCCCCCCCCCCCCCCCCTCCCCCCCCC
>VXBZ01007606.1:0-44433 GCA_013399135.1 Heliornis fulica | reverse complement strand
TTCCAAATATAATTAAAAAGCAGCTTCCTCTAGCTCATTAAAATTTAGAGTCTTGTCGGAGCGGTCTACTTTTATATTTATATAAATGAATAAAGCAGGGCCTTGGTACAGACTATAATAACTTCAAATATTAAATCTCTCTTGTACAGCCAACACTTGATTTTTAAACAGCGTTTCTCCACACGTTGTGAATTCCAGATGTCCCCATAAGCTCAGCATGTTCCTTTGTAGAGCATTCCACTAACTTTCCCGATACACTTTTTTATTAATTGTACACCGGTCGCAAAGCCCCCAAGTGCAGTTGCTGGTGATGTGCATGTAAAGAGGGTGAGGCGTTGGCTTTTCCAGGGTAACGACGGCGTCTCCCTCTCTTTTCCCAGGCTTTTGGAAATGCAAAGACAGCACATAACAACAACTCGAGTCGCTTTGGCAAGTTTATCCAAGTGAATTACCAGGAGACGGGCACCGTGCGAGGGTAAGTGATGCTCTGCGTGCTCACACCGACACAGGGAGCCTAAATAGGCCCTTGGTAGGGCTGCATGAAAATGAAGGTTGGTTTTTATTTTTGTCCGGTATCTTTCTCAAAATGGAGAGGAGGGGAAAAATATTTTCTGGTTTTTGAAGCATATTTAAACCCATTGGTACAAAAATGTTGGCATGTGTGCGCTGTACGCCAAGGTGTGAATACACCTGAGCTGGTGTAAAGCCCGTTAAGCTCTCCTTAATCATGATGTCAACTTTGTAATTATGCTGAAATGGCTTTTTTCCTCTTCAGAAAGCTGTTAAGGCAGGGAAAGGGGATGTTTTGGGTTGGATGGCTTGGGGGCTGGAGCATGTGATAGGAAGTAGAGGTGGAATGAGCTGGCTTTGCTCAAAGAGAAAGAGTCAAGAAAGGGTCTTCTATTTTGGGAAGAGAAATCCAAGGTGGGATTTAATCTCCAGCTGCCTGATATGTGTTGCAGAGGCCACAGAGACAGACTCTTCTTGATCACTGTCTTAATTCCCCATATGCTTCTGTCTCTACCCTGACATCTCTCTTTAATCCAGTTCTTGACTGGTTTTCCCTCCCTGGACCATTGCAAGGAGGTACTTGTATCCATGGTGCTTCTCCACTCTTTTATTTCAGTATCTCTTTTGCTGCCTGAAGCTCACAGAACACGTAGCTGTGACTCAAACCTTCCTTCTCTGGGGAGGGCAGTGCTGCATGGTTGGATGCCTATGGATGAAACCTTCTGGGTGGGCTTACCTAAGCCTGGTTTTCTCTTCAGCTTTAGACCATGTCAGGTCGCCACAAAATGACTCAGGCTAGCTCTAAATGAGCAGGGTTACATTAACTCCATTTTTTCTCCAGGTTAATTAACACAGTTGGAAAAACGAAGAGTAGAAGTAGCATGCCAGGGGCTGTATAATTTCTGCAGCTAGCTAAGAGGTCTCTTGCTGGGACTTTGTTGTTATTTTAGAGAATTGCTTTTAGAGCTCTTTTCTTTCTTATTTTCCAGCAGAACAGTATCACACAAATAGCTTCCATTAATTTTTCAAATGAGCTTGGGTACTTGGTGTACCTTCCCGCTGGTTTTTGTCCTACGTCAAATCTGATGTTCTTTTCCTTTTCTTTTTTGCCTTTTTTTTTTTTTTTTGTGAACAGTTCTCCTAAAGGGATAAACCTCATGGGTTTTTTTTCTGTAATACGGGGTAAAAATATCCAATAAATGCCTTAACGGGGTATTATCTTGGCATGTTATGCCAGTTCTGTGGAAGTGGCCTCTACACTTGGCAGATAGACCTGAGTAACATACTCTTGGTATACTCCAGTTCATGAAATAAGAGGAATTTCCTCTCATTTTGGAAAAAAATGCACTTTCTTGGGTGCTGGTTGCACGGTGGGATGTGCCTGTGCTTTGCTCTAAGCTTGTGCGACTGCCCCAATGAAAATAAAAAGACATTTTAAGAAAAAACCTGGCATAAGAGACCACAATTTCTTTTCCATAGTCTTACAAAGAAGTATTTTAATTTTTATTCAAAAGTTAGCACAGATCTTAAACACAACCCAAGTCAACTATCAGCCTGTGTTATTTTCTTCGTTAGCATCACGGCAGTTTGCAGCCCTGAGTCAGATTTCGCTCAGTTCACAGCAGTGGGCTATTTGCTTCCAAGCTCTAGGAATGCAACAATCCCAAACCTGAAGCAAATTTCAACTTAAGAGGTGTAATGGCCAAGAGATTTAGCAGTAGCCAACCCCACCCCACGAAATGAAGTCTTTGAAGATGCCTTTAAAATTGACAGAGCATGAGCAGTGGCCACAGTTAAGCGTGTTCCCAGAAAGCTTTATGAATTTATTATGTCCTGGTCGATGCTAAGCGAGATCTGGAGGAAGGACTTTGCAACCCTTCAGTCCTCATAAGCTGATCAGAAGCCTCACCATCTGACACGCTCTGTAAAAGTGCAGCAGAGCTGGGCAGGAGATGTTTGAGTTAAAAAGCGACAGTGCGCCGGTGTCGGGGTAGATCTGTGCAGTGCGGGAGGCTGGATCTCTGGTGCCGCGAGCTGGTGCTTGCAGACACGCTCTGTGCTTTGCATGTTGGGTTGTGTGTATGAAATTCACCCTTAGACTTCAGGTGATGTTACGTAGGATGATAAGTACAGGCTCAGTGGTGCGATGAAATGAGTGTTTTGCACGAAACCACACTCCTGCAGCTCCTTTTCTTGAGGTAGATTTGACATAATTGACAACAGGCAAAAAAAAAAACATTTGGAGACATCTGCTTTTCTATCCTTGTTTGTCCTTTTTGCTGTCTCTTTAAAAGAGGGAGATGTATGCTCTTTTGGGGACATGTATTCATGGTGACCTTTGCACTGAACATGGAGTCAGACTCAGAGTGCTTTGGGCTGGAAGGGACCTCAAAGCCCATCTAGTCCCCACCTCCTGCCATGTTCAGGGACACCTTCACTAGACCAGGTTGCCCAAAGCCCCACCCAACCTGGCCTTGAACCCTGGCAGGGATGGGCCTTCCACAGCCTCTCTGGGCACCCTGTGCCAGGGCCTCACCACCCTCAGAGGGAAGGATCCCAACGTCTGACCTAACCCTGCCCTCTTTCATCTTGAAGCCATCGCTGCTCGTCCTGTCCCTTCACTCCCTGGTGAACAGACCCTCACCCACCTTCCTGTAAGACCCCTCTTAGTATTGGTGGGCTGCTAGATCTCCTCCCTGGGGCCTTCTCTTCTTCAACATCTTTGAGAGCATTTTCATTGCATCTACCAAAAAAAACCCTAAAATAATAATANAACAACAACAACAACAATAATGATAATACAAAATTTGCCCTGCTTTTAACAGTGGTGTGGACCAGAAGACCTCTAGAAGACTCTTACAACCTAAATTATTGCATGAGACTGACTTATTTATCATTTTTTTTCTGTCTATAATAAGAGCAGAACTCACAGGGGAAGGGATGAAGTGTCAAGGGCAGTGGATGTGATCCAGGTTGTCATACAGCAGCACATGGAGCTGCTCCCCACGGGCGTGCGCGGGATCTGGGACACACTGATAACTTTTTCACTCCCTCATCCAGTCACTGAGCATGCACTGAGTTTAGGGAGGGCCTTGGAAAATTGGTTCCCCCATGGAAAAGGGGATAGGAAAACCCCAACATTGTGGGGAATATCCTTAGACTGTTCTCAGCTTCCTTGCAGGGAATAAATAAGAATAAATCATTTTGGTGCACATCATCCTGCTTTTCTTTTTGGAAGAGCGTGCCACTGGGCATTGCATGTGCCATTTCCAGTAGGGAGGATTTCCATGTGGAAATAGTTTAAGGAGGGGAGAATTACTGAGACACGAGTAATAAGTAGACCTGTCTTCCCCATCTGGAGACTGTGTCAGGAGAAGGGAGCGTTGAGGCACCTCCTTGTCCTTCTGTGCCCAAGATTCACTGGGTTTTCTGATTCATCTGTGGCTGCTCGAGTCGGTGCCACGTCACTGGGTGTCCGTAGCTGGAAAAGCACAGCTACATCATGAAAACTTCCAATTATAACTCCAGTTTCTAAACCCCTGTCATTACTGGTTAGTATGCTTGGAAGAGAAAACTCAACTTGTTGGAGCTTGTTTTAGCTCCACAAGCTTGGGGGAAAAGATATATTAATATGTAAATTAAACATGTTTATTGTGGAGGCTCTTAGGATAAAATGTAAACTCTAATAAGGAGCTTTTGCAATTGTTTATTTTTTGACCGTAACCACAAGTTTTTTGTCTAGAAGAGACTCATCTGGAAGAGGGAACAGTGATTTGGGAACCTATTCTACAGCTCAGTCTGATCCCTCAAGCTTTTTTCACCCAGATATGTTTGTGTGCATGACTCTTGGTCTGCAAACAATTTTATGTCTCTGCCTTTGGATGAAATAGGTATCCAAGATTCTTTGTTGCTGTCAGAATTTCCCCCTGTGCTGCCTACCCATAGGCTAACGCATCTGAGATCGTGTTTTTCACATCTAAGTTAGTGTTGGCTTTGTATCAAACCAAAAAAACCTCAAAAGCCAAACATAATATTGGCCTTGTCCTGCCTAGGAAGAAATTTATATAACTAAGTGAAACAAGGCTGGAACTTTTGTGTGTGACTGAAAAGTCCTGGTAAAGCTGCGTTCGTTGCAAATGTGTATTGGGTCAAAGAATAATGTTTGAATTTTTTGGTTCTAGAGCTTATGTTGAAAAGTACCTCCTGGAGAAGTCAAGACTCGTCTATCAGGAGCACAATGAACGGTACGTGCCTCTGTTTTGCTTACGGGGTAGGACTTGGCTTCTGTACATGCCATAGCATGGATCCCATTGGAGCTGGCACAGCCAGATCAGGATTTTCACACTTCTTGTGCTTCAAAGAGAAATATTTAGGGAGAAATTGCACTCCCCAGGGAAAATGAACTCCATTGTTTTGTTGACAGCCCTTAATGTTTAAGTCCGTTGTCTGTATAGTTCGTATCACATGGATGTAGACGTACCACTTCTTCTCTTGTGCAGCTTGTAGGCAGTTCAANGATGTTCCAGTGCCTCACCATTCTCTAACCCTGCCCTCTTTCATCTTGAAGCCATCGCTGCTCGTCCTGTCCCTTCACTCCCTGGTGAACAGACCCTCACCCACCTTCCTGTAAGACCCCTCTTAGTATTGGTGGGCTGCTAGATCTCCTCCCTGGGGCCTTCTCTTCTTCAACATCTTTGAGAGCATTTTCATTGCATCTACCAAAAAAAACCCTAAAATAATAATAATAATAATAATAATAATAACAACAACAACAACAATAATAATCATAGTAATAGTAACGAAGGAAGAAGAGGAGGCAGCAGATAACTCTTTTTACTAATCACTAGGAATTACATGATGACATCCTTTTAAGAAATGTATTTCTATATGTAACATTACACAGTCCTGATAATTGTGCAAAATGCCTGCTNGGGGAATATCCTTAGACTGTTCTCAGCTTCCTTGCAGGGAATAAATAAGAATAAATCATTTTGGTGCACATCATCCTGCTTTTCTTTTTGGAAGAGCGTGCCACTGGGCATTGCATGTGCCATTTCCAGTAGGGAGGATTTCCATGTGGAAATAGTTTAAGGAGGGGAGAATTACTGAGACACGAGTAATAAGTAGACCTGTCTTCCCCATCTGGAGACTGTGTCAGGAGAAGGGAGCGTTGAGGCACCTCCTTGTCCTTCTGTGCCCAAGATTCACTGGGTTTTCTGATTCATCTGTGGCTGCTCGAGTCGGTGCCACGTCACTGGGTGTCCGTAGCTGGAAAAGCACAGCTACATCATGAAAACTTCCAATTATAACTCCAGTTTCTAAACCCCTGTCATTACTGGTTAGTATGCTTGGAAGAGAAAACTCAACTTGTTGGAGCTTGTTTTAGCTCCACAAGCTTGGGGGAAAAGATATATTAATATGTAAATTAAACATGTTTATTGTGGAGGCTCTTAGGATAAAATGTAAACTCTAATAAGGAGCTTTTGCAATTGTTTATTTTTTGACCGTAACCACAAGTTTTTTGTCTAGAAGAGACTCATCTGGAAGAGGGAACAGTGATTTGGGAACCTATTCTACAGCTCAGTCTGATCCCTCAAGCTTTTTTCACCCAGATATGTTTGTGTGCATGACTCTTGGTCTGCAAACAATTTTATGTCTCTGCCTTTGGATGAAATAGGTATCCAAGATTCTTTGTTGCTGTCAGAATTTCCCCCTGTGCTGCCTACCCATAGGCTAACGCATCTGAGATCGTGTTTTTCACATCTAAGTTAGTGTTGGCTTTGTATCAAACCAAAAAAACCTCAAAAGCCAAACATAATATTGGCCTTGTCCTGCCTAGGAAGAAATTTATATAACTAAGTGAAACAAGGCTGGAACTTTTGTGTGTGACTGAAAAGTCCTGGTAAAGCTGCGTTCGTTGCAAATGTGTATTGGGTCAAAGAATAATGTTTGAATTTTTTGGTTCTAGAGCTTATGTTGAAAAGTACCTCCTGGAGAAGTCAAGACTCGTCTATCAGGAGCACAACGAACGGTACGTGCCTCTGTTTTGCTTACGGGGTAGGATTTGGCTTCTGTACGTGCCATAGCGTGGATCCCGTTGGAGCTGGCACAGCCAGATCAGGATTTTCACACTTCTTGTGCTTCAAAGAGAAATATTTAGGGAGAAATTGCACTCCCCAGGGAAAATGAACTCCATTGTTTTGTTGACAGCCCTTAATGTTTAAGTCCGTTGTCTGTATAGTTCGTATCACATGGATGTAGACGTACCACTTCTTCTCTTGTGCAGCTTGTAGGCAGTTCAATATCTAATTTACTGAGGTGGTGTGGAGAGATGCTCTTTTAATTCCATTTGACCATTCTTAAGACACTGAAGCCATTAGAAGGGCCTTTAGAATAAGCTAAAATTACATAGGCAGCAACTTTAAGCAAATTGTTCCTACCTAATTGCGATGTATTCTTTGTTATGTACTCCCCTTGCGGTAATTATTACTCTGATTTTAAATAATTTTGTTACTTCTGGTTATCTTTCAACTCTTGGCACTCTGTGTTTCGGTTTTGAGCCAGATGTGCAAGAAGTTGTAATGAAATAACTGTGACAAACCTGCTCTCAGGTGTTGCAAGACAATTCAACTTGGTTCCTCTAGGAAAAGACCCGACCTTAAAAGCAAAGTATTAATTTTAGAAATACTGTGACGCTCCTCGCGTTGGTCTCTGTTGGAGTTGCCTTGGAGGAAAACAGATGCGCCTCGCTCGGGGTGGGTTTAGTAGCAGTGATAGTCACGTATTTTAAGTCTTTGAGTAGCTGTAAAAATGGAAAATTTTTCTTTTCTTTCATAAGAACTGCAACTGGAAAATCTTTATGTTTTAAAACTATTAAAAATAACAATAATTTCTGCACAGCAAGGAAATACGCTGGTTTGAGTCTAAGAAGTGTGTAGGCATTGCATGTGTTTCTGGAGGACTAAGCAATGATATCAGCTAGGAATTCTGCAAGGATATTTAGGACAGTGGATGTCTTTGGCTGGAAAAGAAGAATCTCATTTGCCATTACTTAGTTGAATCTTTTGCATCACTACAAGGTGGGTCCAGGTCATTTCTAAACAGGTTCAAGGCTGAGTTTGGAAGCTGGAAAATCAAGTTATGAGGTTTACATGCGCTTCTCTACTTAACGCTGCTGCTTTGTTTGAAGCCTAACTTCTTTTTCTTTCTTTTTTTTTTTTTCCACCCCCCTCCTTTGTCACCAGGAACTACCACGTATTCTATTACCTCCTGGCAGGAGCGAGCGAGGAAGAGAGATCGGCGTTTCATCTGAAGCAGCCCGAGGAATATCATTACCTCAACCAGGTGGGAAAATTGGACGGGAATACAATACAGGGTCTTGCCTTTTCTATGGCACATATGTAATAGAGCTAATAAAAAAAAGGTGGGGAGTAGCAAAAATGGCCTGTTTAATGCTCAGGCAGCCTTCTACCATTGGAAATTAATCTGCTTTGGTGATCTCAGCACCTTATAGTATGAAAAAATAAGTCAGTGTTTTCCTTTTTTTTTTTCCCCCTCCGTGGGATATGTTAAATCTGTTGTAATTTTAATTGTTGGTGGGGGAATCAGTAATAATCGAGCTGTTACCAGTGTGAATGCCTTTTACCTATTAACATCTTGCTGCTGAGTGGGAGGAAAAGGGAAAGTATGGGATACTGTTGCTCTTCAGGATATAACATCTTGCATGAGGTAGTCCTAATCCTGGAGCTTCATGGCTGGCTCTTAGCATGATCCTTTGAATTTAATGACATTAATAAGTAAATAAAACTACAGCATCTGTAGCAAATGTGCAAATTAAAAGGAGTGAGGTGTTACCAATGGCCAAATAAACTCATATGTTGGAAAATCTGATTTACTTTGGGCATGTAAGATACAGTTGTCAACTGGCACTCATGAATAGGGACTGCTTTTTGTTCAAAAAAACCCAAAACAAAACAAAAAGAAGAAAAAAAAGGAATAGAAATACGTAGAAGAAAAGTTCTCAGATGGTTTTAACTAACTGCCATTTCCTTGGAGCTGAAACACAATTAACAACTAAAGAGTGATTTAACCCATTGGCCGGTGAGAAGCGTGTACCCACAGTGCAATCCAAACAGCATTGAGTCTTTCTAGAAATAAAATTTCAACTCTGGGATACATCTTAATTACCCAGGGTTTTAAAAGATATTTTTAAAGCCAGGTTATCAAAGCCAAGATCTATTGTAATTTTAACAACTCCCACCCACTGTTGGCAGGATCAGGAAATTCACACAAATGAATAACATAGGAAGAGCCGACGGGTTTTTGCTCGCTGTCTTGGTGCCACGGGTGTTGGTTGCAGAACATGGTGTGATCTTCACGACCATCTGCGCTGCAGGTTTTTTTTTTGCAGTGGGAAAGTGCCCAGATCGTTTGGATTGAATGTTTTGTCAGATTCACAGGTTTTGTTTGGCGATCCGGCAGTTCTGTGTTAGTCAAAAACATTGCTTTTAATTACAGTCCTGTTTTTTAAAAGCAGTTTAATGTTAAAAGATGTTAGTATTTAAAAATAAGAAATCAAATAGCATTTGATCTGTGGATCTGGTAGGTGTGTGATAATTTAGGTTGAAATACTTAATTTTAATTGGGATGCTGCGAGCGAGTAGGCTGGAGAAAGGACACGGAGTTATGTCAAGTGGTTGAGGGAAGCAGACCACGGACTTGGCTGAACATGCTATATGGACAAGAGTGACAGTCTGAATTGTTAGGGAGTTTCTGATAATAATTTTAATTTTTTTTTCGCAATTAGGGTTATTGTTAGACCATTTAACTCCAGGGATGGTGGGAAAATGGCTCCTGTAGATGTGTTCGGGCATCGCTTCATACTGAAGCTTTGGGACAATGTGGTAACAGCTTTCCCAGCCCTATAAGCAAGGGGAAAGAGAAAAAGAAGGAGCTAAAACAGGGAACAAAAAAAAAAGAAAAAAATTAAAAAAGAAGAAAAAGGAAGTGGAGGAATGGGTAAAAGAAACTTTGCAAACATAAAAGGGGAAATTAATAAAATGACCCCTGAGAATTTACAGTAACTTCTTCAGTGTGTCCTAGAGAAATCCCTGCCTCTTTGAAAAGTAAAAGAACAAGCTCAGAAAGAACCTGCTTAACTAAAAATTCAATATTAAAATTAAAAAGCTGTAAAATATTGAACCAGGCCCATTAAATCAAAGAGTGACTCAGTACTTGAGTCAAGCATTGTGGGTTTTTTTTCTCCCAGGTTCCTCAGCTTCCACTGTGTTATGCAAATCAAATGTGCATTTAGCATTGCAGATGAGCAATAATTTATCCCAATATTTCAGCAAAATGTGCTGGGATTTTGTTGATCTGGAAAATCAGGGAAAAAGAGATTTAATATTTTCTGAGTATTTTGTGTTGTTTTTTTATGTTGGTCCATTTTCAAATCAGGGATTTGCAGGATTAAGTCTGTAAGGTCCTCAGGAGCGCTGGTGCCACGTGTCTTCTCGGGCCATGTCCTTTGACTTCTCTCGACTCTGTCCCCAGGAAGAAGCTAGCTCCTCAAAAGCTTTCCAGTGTTGCTTTCTCGCTTGGAGAATTGCACTCTGCTAGCACTTACACCCATCTAGAGCAGAGACTGAGAGCAGAACAAAAAGAATCTGCTCTTCACTGTGATGATGTTACTTTTTTTCCATCCAAAGCTCTCCAGCTGCAGGTAAACCAAAGGTTTCTCCAACTGCAGAGAGGAAGAAATCCATTAGGCTTATTGCATGAGTGAAAACACTGTAAGCAGGAATCAGAGTGCCATAAATGCAAAGGCATTATGAATCTAACTGTATAAAAAGGAAAGAAAAACATGATGGTGCAGAGTAAGAACAGTTCTTTTACTTGGAGAGCCAGTGTTGCTGCCCTGGTTAAAGTGGGAGTTATTTTTGGTCTGAACACTACTTAACCCGGTCTGCCTTGCTTTCAGATGACAAAGAAACCCCTCAGACAGAGCTGGGATGATTATTGCTATGACTCTGAGCCGGTCAGTACAAGTACCTGTGTCTTCTGTGTTGCCAGTGCAGGGCTGCTGCTCACTTGAATTTCTTAGGTGCACCAAGACCTGAGCAGAAAATGAAGCCAAATTAAGTTTAACTTGTTAATTACCCTCACCCTTCTTCTGCCCTGCAGTGGTGTCGCTTGTGTATTATTAGCTTGTGACAATGCAGATGGTTTTTCGTTTTCCCTTTTTTGGTTCCTTCCATCTGGAAAGCTTCTTCAGCAGTTGGATACGGAAATCTAGTTTTAGCGAACTAAGAGGGGTCTTTTGTTCCTTCTCGATATAATATGTGGTGATTTATGGAAATTGCCATATGACAGCAATGTGAAAATTGAATTGCTTCCCATAAAACAGCAAATCCATCTTTTGAAGCCCAAGAGCTGCCTGATTTCATGATGGTGGTAGCAATGTATCTGCTCTCTAGCTTCCAAGGGGGCGTGGGGTGGGGGGAAGACAAAACTAAAACCATCCCCCCAAACCATCTGTGAGAAAATCAAATCCTGATATGATTTGTAATGCAGAAATAATTCCTTCTCCTAAAATAGTTCTGCTGGCATGATCATCCTTTCCAAATGGATTGACCCCAGAAAAGGGAAGAGTGAAGCTTCTCCCCCTTCCCCAGCTTCTCCAGCGCAACCGAGCTGGAGGTGGTGGCTTCAGCTGGCGACGTGCTTTGGGTGTCTGTGTGTCCCGTGATGGTCTCTGTTGGTGTTGTGTCTTGCACGGGAAAGCATGTTTCGTTTCAGCATGTTGGTCCTGATAATTTTGCTCTGTGCTTAACGGTTGTCCAACTCTAGCTGATGCATCTGGAAGAGTCCAAGGTGACCTTGGGTTTCACTCAGGTTACTTAATAAGCCTTCAACTGCAAAATCCTTAGGAGGGAAGTCCAACCCCTCAAAGGTTTAAAAGTGGTGAATATTGGCTTAGCATCCTTAACACATGAGCATCTTCAACACATGGGAGGTGCTACAAGAGCAGAGAATGAAGAGCAGATGCTTTTCTATACCTCAGTACTCCACCCCGTGTTGCAAAGGCCTTAATTGCTTAGAGAACGGGTTACGATGGTTTACTGGAGAAATTATAATTAAAATGAACCCCAAATTTGCCACCTTCTGGAGGAGCCAACAGTGCCCTGCAACCTTGGGAGCTTCAGACTTAAGTTACTACAACCAAACCACGTGCTGTTAGAGTTTGGCTGTTTATCTGGTGTTTTCTTTTGCTCAAGATCATTATGGGTGATGTTTGCAGTCGGTCACATCTCCGCTTCAGCTGGTGATTCATTCTGAAACGGAGCCTGGACATCTCCCCGTGACCACAGGCTCAGCCCACTGCAGACGTCTGGTTATAGAGAGAAACCTTATTTATTATTTCTTCTTTAAACTTCCCATGGAATTCCATGGATTGCTTCAATGCTAGTGAGCTTTTCCTGGGAAACTGATTTCCCCAGGGGGATATTAATGATGGATATGGTCTGTGGGCATGGGCTTGGTAACGCTTGTCTGCTCTAATATCAAGGAAACTCCTTTTTTTAATAATTATCATCCATTTATCAGCCATTAGGAAACAGTACAGAGCTGAAACAGCACACAGAACATCTGCTTTTAAGTAGATAATTTGCAAAAAGCCTTTCCATGTGGATTAATGAGTTTGGTGATTGTTATGTAAATCGTTAATTACATTGCCTTTGGCATCCATTGTGCTACTTCGGAGCTTGTCTGTGGTGCTTTGCTGTGGACTCGTGACTTAATTTTGGGTGAATGACGCCACAAAATGAAATTGTCTCCTGGAATGTGGAGCGCTACCGACAGCGACGCTTGGTATCCTTCAAACAGATTTTAAAAAGACTTATTTGTAGAATTTGTTGGGATGGTTTTTGCCCTGTGCCCTCCAGCTTATTTCAAGTTCATCTCAGTGTATGTGTAAAGGCCAGGGAAGCCAGTTGGCTCAGGTTCGAGTTTGAGGGGCAACTTCTTACCCTGCTCTTTTCCAGCGTAAATAATTCCCTTACTGATCCCTGGTGATCTCACTGATACATATTGTAGCTGTCACCTTCAATAGGGATTTCTCCCCATCATCAGTAACTATTGCTCTAGTGATGCTCCAGAGGGTGGTGAAGAACGTGCCACTGATGCAGTTGTGAGGCTTTAATTAGGGATAGGTGCTTTGAGACACAAGGCTGCTAATACAAAATAATTTTATTCTATGTATTCTGTATTTATTGTAGATTTATGATGTATTCTCTGTGCTACAAGTGAGTGTGTCTTTTCAAGTAATAATCATCATCCCATGACAGCTTGGTACCTGTTAAATGTTTGCTGTAGGATTTGCTTCACTCTGTGTAGTGCAGGCTTTCAGGATTAATTTGTACACACTCATCTGGTAAATATTATTTACAGAAAAATAGCCAAAAGAAACGATGTAGATACAACCACTTAATTAACTGTTACTCTAAATGCACTTGCCATTTTTAAATTACATGCCTTGTGGAAAGTCTGTATTTAAGTGTCAGTACAATATTATGAGATTTGATCCAGCGCTCTGTTGTGTGATGCACAGCAAACTGGTTCAGATTCAGAGGTTGGGAATTTTTATAGGTAGCAATGGGAAAAAGTGTTCAACATGGGCTGTGAAGTGAGGACATAGTCAATAATCCACAGGGTGGGGGCAAGGTGAGACAAAGCAAAAGGCACTTGGAATTACTAGGTTATATACTAGTTTAAGGGACATTAATTTATCCATGTTCCCTAACTGTTGGTGCAGGACAGTATAAGTTTGGTCTGCAACATCATCAAATTTCCCTGGAAGTATCAGTGACTGCCAAGAGGTTGGAGGTTATCTGAAAAATAAACTGCTGGATGCGTTAGCCCCTGAGAAATAGAAAATATAGCAGATTTCACAATCTTTCCAGAACTTGGCAGTGTCTTGGCAGTTAGAATAAAGTTATCAACAAATGTATTTAAAGCTTTCCCATGCAGGATTTAATACTTCAATGTTTTAGATTAAATTGTATGCATTCTATTTTAAAACTGAATTCTTCCTCTTTAGTTATAGGAACTCTTAATGGACCAGGACTTAATGTGGAATAAACTGCTTGGAAATGTGTAACACATTTCATTTTGTTGTTAATTCACATCCTTTTTGTGTTCTAATTGTCCCATATTGATGAGCTCTCACCATACCACTAAAATGGTGCAACTCGCCTCCTGCATTAGAGGTTAAGGCTAGGAAGGAAGGGTCTGCCTGCAGGAACAATTAGCCAAAAATGTTGTTTTGAAAAATGTATCCCAATGTAGTCTCTGACTCTCTGAGGTCCCAGCTATCCAAAGCAAGGCATTTGTGGCAGAGATGTAGTGTCCTTTGGCAAACTGTCTTGCCACACTGTACAAAAACACAGTAGAGAAGAAAATGTTGGTGCATACAATAAATAACTACTGCCTGATTCTCCTAAACAGCATGATTTTAAAAATAGAGTTTTAAAAAAAATCTAACTTTAAAAAAGAATATTTAAACTTGTATGTACTCTTTCTAATATTTAAGAAGAAAAATTCTACCTTGCCCCTGGAGCTAATCCTGGTCTTCTGTTGTATCTCCTGTCTGTTTCTCGCAATATCTGCTGTGGTGCTGTGAAATCCCTCCTGTCCCTGGGCTGGGTGTCAGGGTAATCAGTCACAGTTACTCCCTGTAATGTCAGTGGGGCCTCCTGGATATCTTGTTTCCTGGTGCCAGATTGGAAATGTTCTAGTTGCCGATAAAACACAAGGAGATCACTGTATGATATTCATGAGGTGTTGACTTGGCCATCTGGACCCAGTTCTGATCTTAACTTCTGTTAATACTTCATCTTTTTGTTTCAACTCAACAGGACTGCTTTTCAGTTGAAGGGGAGGACTTGAAGCATGACTTTGAGAGGTTGCAACTAGCCATGGAGATGGTGGGATTTCTCCCCAAGACTCGCAGGCAGTGAGTTTATTTTCTGTATTGATAGCTTGGAGATGAAATCAACTAATATAACCGCTCACTACGTTTATATATCTCACTATAATTAGTGAGATAATTCTCCTGTCTTGAGCTAACTCTGTGTAACTCATCAGGTTGATGAGAAGGAAGAATTGATGAAACACTGGAAGAGGTTGCCCAGAGAAGTTGTGGGTGCCTCATCACTCAAGTGTCTGGGCAACCTGGACTAACAAAAGATTTCCTTGTGATGGCGGGGCGGGGGTTGGACTAGATGATCTTTGAAGGTCCCTTCCAACCCAACCCAAAATTGAAACATATAAACAAAATCTGCTCATCATTACTGTAGCTAACAAATCTCTATATACAGATGGAGTATCGGCGCCTTGAAATATTTGTCAATTGTTCATGAACAGTTGTGCCTTACTCGGCGTGTTACGAGTCCAGATCCTGATATAATCAGCAATCCTGATCATTAGTCATCTCAGTCCTTTGCATGCAGCCTCTGGTTCTGTAGACTCATTTCCAACCAGCCTTCATTCGCTTAACACACTGGAGGTGCTGGTTGAAAACCTGAGCTTAGCTGGGTTGCAGTACTGCCTTCCTCTGGCTGCAGTGAATTACATGCTTGACATGAGGGCTGTCTCCAACTTGAAACCCCTAAATAATTCTTCTGGTGTTGATTGTTGGCTTGAAAGTCTTGAGTAGATTTGAATGAATCTGATGAATAAGCTACTTAAGGTTGGTAACAGGCATAGAAAAATGTATATTTAAATAAAAATGGCCTCAAAGTGAGGATGGTTTTGACATTTTAAGTACTGCTGAGAAGAACATCAGTAGCTGGAACACCATGAGAAACCTTGTGCTTTTTCAAGACAAAATGTTCAAATGAGAGCTTACTGAAGGCAGTTTGTTCTGTCTGAAATCCTGGAGGATTGTGTGGGAGGAGAATTAGTGCTTTGTCCTAGTGGCACTTGGAACCCTGTTCGTCACCTTGAGTAAGTGACATTCAAGATGCTAGTGTATAACGATGCTAATTTATTTCATTTTGCAACTGGGTGGATTACCTCTTGTTCTTCTCAGCACCGTTTTTTTTTGGTCCTTTTTAACATGTATCTGAGCCACCAGTCAGAGGCCTTTAGCTGTGAGATGTTGTCCTGCCTTCTGCTTCAACAAACTTTCACTCAGCTGAAGATCTTTTTTCATAAGCTCATCCTTTATCCCCAACTTCTAACAAACCAGTGATGAAATTAAGACTCCTTTTTCTCCATCCATTCCACACACACACACAGATAAATCCAAGTAGATGTACTTCTAGTGTAAAAATATATCAGTGTGGGTCCTTAGCTTTGAAGAATCAGGTTTCAGCATCAAAATCTTTCTTTTAGGGTGCAGCGATGGAATTTAGTTGGTGGTGTAAAGCAGTGAGTGTCAGGACTAAGCAGAGATGGATATCACAGTAAATTCACTCTTGATTTACTGTGCAATAATGTTTCTTGGCACAAAAGGTCTTTGTGTTTCTCTTGGTGAATTTTGCTTGTCAAAAAATGTAGAGGATCCCTCTCTGTATGAGGAAATTTATTTTGCTTGGCATCGTACAACTGTAACGCGAATAAATAACCACCTTCAGCTGAGTATAAAAAGACATTTTGAGTATTACAGAACTTACATAAGTGATGGTTTATGGCAAAACCTGGGGTTTCACCTTTGTGGAGAAAAGGAGAAATGTTTATAACTGCCTCCCTGTAATTCACAATAAAGAATCAGAATCCCTATTTTAGAGATAGGGAAGGGCAGCTCGAAGGTGTGTTGTACAGACAACTTGGAGTCAACTGTGAAGATAGAATCATAGAATTGTTAAGGCTGGAAATGACCCCTAAGATCATCCAGTCCAACCATTAACCCACCGCCACCAAGTCTACCCTTAGACCATGTCCTCAAGCACCGCATCTCCCCGTCTGTTAAACCCCTCCAGGGATGGGGACTCACCCCCCTCCCTGGGCAGCCTGTTCCAATGCTTGAGGACTCTCTCAGTAAAGAAGTTCTTCCTAAGATCCAACCTAAATTTTCCCTGGCGCAGCTTGAGGCCATTACCTCGAGTTCTGTCGCCTGTTACTGGGGAGAAGAGACCAACCCCCACCTCACTGCAACCTCCTTTCAGGTAGTTGTAGAGAGCAATAAGGTCTCCCCTCAGTCTCCTCTTTTCCAAACTAAACCCCCCCAGCTCCCTCAGCCTCCTTGTAGGGCCTGTTCTCCAGACCCTTCACCATTCTCGTTGCCCTTCTCTGGACACACTCCAGCACCTCAACATCCTCTTGAAGTGAGGGGCCCAAAACTGAACACAGTACTCGAGGTGAGGCCTCACCAGTGCAGAAGACAGGGGGATTATCACCTCCCTGGTCCTGCTGGCCACACCGTTCCTGATCCACGCCAGGATGCCATTGGCCCTCTTGGCCACCTGGGCACACTGCTGGCTCATGTTTAGGCGACTGTCAACCAACACCCCCAGGTCCCTTTCCCCCAGGCTGCTCTCCAGCCACTCCTGCCCAAGCCTGTAACGTTGCCTGGGGTTGTTGCGACCAAAGTGCAGGACCCAGCATTTGGCCTTGTTGAACGTCATCCTGTTGGCCCCAGCCCAACCATCCAGCCTGCCCAGATCCCTCTGCAGGGCCTTCCTACCCTCCAGCAGATCCACAATCCCACCCAATTTGGTGTCATCTGCAAATTTGGTGTCATCTGCAAAATTTGGTGTCATCTGCAGATGGCACCTGGGTGTTTGGGATGTGCTTTGCTTTTTTTGTTAACTTAAAAAAACCCAAACCAAAAACAAACCCACAACTGAATGAAAATGACTTTTCTATTTTCTGTAGAATTTTCTCCCTCTTGTCGGCGATCCTACACCTGGGTAATATCCGCTACAAAAAGAAGACCTACCGGGATGACTCCATTGATATTTGTAACCCTGAAATACTGCCGATCGTGTCCGACCTGCTGGAGGTAAGCCTTCACCTTCCACCCTGCAGCATTCACAGCTAATGAGCCACCTCTGGTTCCCATTAGAATTTATTTCCAGTTTCACTGAGGGTGAGTTCTCTTGCATTACCCTTAATGTGGGCTGCTTGTGTTCACCAGTGAAAAGTTGCAAAGACTTTTTAATGAGGTTTTTAATTATAGGGTTTCCCGCCCCCCCCCCCCCCCCCCCCCCCCCCACCCGCNCGTAATCTTCAGTTTCAGGTTTAATTGACTGAAAATATTGTTTCTGTGATTAAAATTTGCAAGATTGCGAGCCAGCTCAAGGTGGAATGAAAATCTGCCATTCAACATCAAGGTTTCTTCAACTGCCAGGTATCAGCTGCCTCACCAAAATTCCCCAGTGTTCCTGATATCTGTTCTAATATCTGTATAAGAAACTGGAAGACCATCACCCCCACTCCTCTGGTTCAGGTGGCTATAGGAGGTGCTAAGCTTGCTTGTCATATTTTGCTATCTTTTGTCCTGTTATCCACCAAGCTTGTATCAAAGATGCTGGAGGGTACATCCCATCCCTTTAGTGCCTATTTATGGACCTATTTACCTAGTTCTTTTGCAAACCTCTTGATGCTATCTGCTGTTTAACACCCTTTACCTAAAGCACTTTGTCCTCCATGAGTCACCACTCTGCCAGGTATCTTATGGGAAGGGTTTGTAGGTCTCAGTCTGGATGGCCTAGGGCAATTTCCAACCTGCAGATCATGTAAAAGCCCTAAGTTCTTACCAGAGCTGCCCTGCTAGCTGGAGCAGCTTACAAAGCTGTGGCATTACTTGTTCACTTGCGTGAGCCAACTTGTCCTGTTTCTGCCCTCTGCTTTCAAGAGCTGAGGTCAAAACCTCTTGACATAGACATAGAATCATGGAGTCATTGAGGTGGGAAAAGACCTTTAGGATCATCAAGTCCAATCGTTAATGTAGCGCTGTCAAGTCCACCACTAATCTATGCATTTTCTAAATACCTCCAGGGATGGTGACTCCACCACTTCCCTGGGCACTTCCAGTGCTTGACAACCCTTTTAGTGAAGAAATTTTCCATAATATCCAATCTAAACCTCCCTGGACACAAATTGAGGCCATTTCCTATTGTCCTGTCTCTTGTTACTTGGCAGAAGACACCAACCCCACCTCACTACACCCTCCTTTCAGGTAGTTGTAGAGAGCAACAAGGTTTTCCCTCAGCTTCCTCTTCTCCAGAATAAATAATATGGGTGAACAGAAGCTCTTCTTGCAGTCTCACTTCTCTTGAAACTCTCTAAACCACAACTCTGAAGGATATGGAAATGTCATACATGTAGTTGGTTAAAACAACCATTACCCTTTAAACTTAGTGGACAGTGTGGAAGGTTAATTGCTGTTAGACATCAGAAAATTACATAATTTTGCATATATGTGATGCTCTTCTCATTCTTTCCCTTAAACAACTGCTGTGCCATCTCACTACCTACAGAATTTGGGAATCGGCCATCAGATTTTCATAGCACATCGTTAATGTTTTGAATGTAGGGAGGGGGGAGCTCCTGTAAAATAGGGGTATAAGCAGCTGGATGCTCTTTGCATCTTGGCCTTGGAGACTGCAGAAATAAACAGGAGGGAAATGTGAGTTTGGAGGAGAATGTTGTTGATCTTACCCTATTAAAAATGACCGTAGCAAGAGTGCCAAGTCATTTGAGAAGTAATCAGGTTTTTAAAAAAATAAGAGAGTGACTTAGAGATCTGAAAAAGCTCCAAGCTTTGGGTCTTTGCTCTTGCTTTCTTCTGCAAACAAACTCTTCTGCAGCATCTGCGTGCTGGAAGGTATTGGGTTATTATTTTGGGTGTGTACATGTGAAACGAAGCACCGGCTGAGCCGCACAGGTCCCAGGGTGACTGAGTGCCGTGGTCTGACACAGCACAGAGCATGGGTGCCATGCTCACTTGCAGAGTGTCAACAATAAGTAAAAAATATCCCTATATATTCTTAACCTTCACTGTTTTTTGTATAAGTGCTGGAATCTGATGTATGTTTCTGTTGACCTGAATAATTTTCAGGCTAAATGACTACACACAGCGTAAAATGCTTGTTAACTAGATGAGGACAATGCAAATCTCTGGTATGATCTTGTGAAATAAGTTGCTGGGTTTAAGCAAGTGTTGCTGGTCCTTAAAGTTGTTTATTTATGTTAATTTATCCCTGGAATCAGAGACATCCATTGCCTCCAAGTATAAAGTTTCTTGTAGACCCGCTCCCCAAACAACTGAAATAAAGCAAATATTCTCATCTTTCAGAAGAGGTTTGGTTTCTCTTGCAGACCTGAACACATTTTTCTTTCTTGCTCAGTTTTGACCAAAAGGTTCAAACAGATGAAACATCATCACAAAGATGATCCATTGCACTTCACTGTTAGCTTACAACTCTCCAGATTAAATGCAGTGACTTTTTCTGAGCCAGAAACCAAAAGTACTGGTTGAACCATTTAATGGTTTGTATTTTCCCTCATTTGGGTAATGACTTTTATTATTACTTTCTGCTCCCCACCCCCCCCCCACCCCTGAGTTACTGAGCAGTGTATAGTTTTACTTTTCACACCGTTGTCACTGAAAATATGAATTGACTTGGAAAAGCTGTTAAACCCCTCTCTAGATCTCGGTGTTACTTGCTAAGACTGAAAAATTATCTTGGAATAAAAATACCATTAGTTGACAAATATTTTAACTTCTTTTCATACAGTCACTGACTGCTTGGCAGGAAGGGCTTGAGCATAGCAAAGGGATGCAAGAAACCAGCTGTGCTGTGGTTGATATTTGCTTTGGTTTGGAGGTTTTTTTCCTTAAATGACTCGCTGGATTTGCTCAGATGAGGATTTGATGTGGAAAAGGGAAGGAAAAAGTCCCACTAGGCTTGGTGGAAATATTCTGAAAAGCAGAAGAGACTGGTCAGGAAGGGGATGCAGAGGTCCTCCTGCACATCACCCATGGGACCATAGCCTTCATGGAGAGGAGAGGACCAAAACACCTGGCTGAGGCCAAGGTGTTTGCCCCTTCTTGGGGGGAAGTCTTGCCCTAATTGTCACTTGCTTACCTGGTTCATGTTGGAGCCTCTAAGGACAACTGGGGGAACCTCCCTGCTGCAGGAGTTAACACATTAACCCTGAACAACTATCCTTCCCCTGCATAGCGAGGTTTGCATCGCTATAACACAAAGCTAATACGCAGATTTTTGGAAGGAATCTGGGAGGAGATGATGATCTGCAATGGATTTGATTTGATTTTTCCTTAGATACTGACAACCCTGTCCAATACAGTTTTGGTTTATTAAACATTCAGAGCAGCACTTGTTGAAAAAAGCAAGCTGCAGTATGGGATTTTGGCCAGACTCTGCAGATCATTGTTTCATTTACAGTAAGACCCTGATTCCTCCTTCATTTTATTTCTTTTCCAAGACTAGACATAGCCTGTGGATTATGTGAGGCTTTTGGCAAGTTGCTCATGGCCTTTGTTTAAACTTTGCTGAAGTACCGTGCCGTAGCATGATGTCAAGGCTGCCTGATGGATCGAGCAGACGTTGAGTTGCAGATATCACAGGTCCTTGGCAGAAACTGTAAAAGATTGTGTAAAACTTGAGGGAGACTTTTGTGTTTCTGGGGAAAAAACTGGAAAGGCTCATTTGTGGGCTTACTAGCAAAAGTAATCCAGTAGGAATGGTTCGCTTTGAGAGGCTAATTTTTTTTTTCCCATTAAAATCATAGAATCACAGAATCCTTTGGTTTGGAAGGGACCTCAAAGATCACCTAATGGCAACTCCCCTGTCATGGGCAAGGACACCTTCACTAGACCAGGTTGCCCAAAGAAGAGCAAAAACATTTTCAGTTGTTTTACTTAACACTGCAAATTATTTCCGTGGGTGGAGCGTTGAATAAGGAAGGCAAATTCTGTCTTCACTCAATAGATCCATCCTGTGCAATTTTGAGAGCCAGGTAACCAGCCTTGATACACATAAAGGTGCATGTGAGTAATCAAGTGTCCTAAATCAGTTTGGGCATTGATTAGTATTTTTGCATTGATGATTTTTTTTTGGATATTAGAAAAAAGTTCTTTACTGTGAGAGTGGTGGAGCACTGGAACAGGTTGTCCAGGGAGGTGGTGGATGCCCCTGGATCCCTGGAGACGTTCAAGGCCAGGTTGGATGAGGCCCTGAGCAACCTGATCTATTTGGGGGTGTCCCTGCTTCTTGCAGGGGGGGGGGACTGGATGACCTCTGGGAGTCACTTCCAACCCTAATCATTCTATGATTCTATGTTAGCTTTTGGAGCTAGTGTCTGCCTTCATGAGGAATTTATGCGCTTTTGTTTTCTACTGTAAAACTGTCTTCAGATTCAGGATAAACACAATAAACATCTCACAATGTAATTGGGGAGCAAAAGGGGAGGTGAGGATTAAGAGGCAACCAGTGCTTGCATCCCACCTTTTCTTCTGGATCTGTTTTCTGGATGAAGATTTGGGGATCACAGAATTACACAGAATGGTTCCAACATACAAAGACCATCTAGTCTAACCCTACTGGAATGAACAGGGACATCTTCATCGGATGCAGAAGGTTGAGACAGAGCTTGAGTCAGATCATTTTCTGGTTGGGTGAAAGAAAGTCTGAAGAAAAGGTTCATATGTTTTTCAAGAAGAACTGATAGAAATCAGAATTTATTTCCTGTTACCCCACACCAGGAAGCTCCCGAACCAGCGCTCAACGCTGTAATCCTTTTCTCAAACGTGGGAGGAGGGAGAATAAGTGATGTTTTCTTGTTTTCAGGTTGGGAATGGGTCATTTTTCTTCAGCTGCTATAACATAATACCCCAGCGTTACTGGAGAAGCAATCTCCGCCTGCCTTGGCTCCAGCCCAGCGCTTGCGGGAGCCCGCCGGCTGTCTGCTCCCTGCCGCGCTCGGCTGAGGTTTATAGCCGTGGTGGCACTGCTGGTCATCCTTCACTGGGTTTTAGAGCTCCAGTCATCCAACCCTCTCAGTGTCAGTTCGACTTGCATGTGGCAGTGAAGTCTTAAATCTGTATTTTGTCCCTGTAATTATGATATAAACTCCTACGGTCTGTGGAGCTTTTTTGAGAGAGAGAGATGGAAACCAGGACTTGGCCTTTAGCACCAGAAAGCAAAAAAATCCATGAAACATAACAGGAGTGTAGGTAACTCCCAGGGCACAAACTAAGAATTAAGCTTGGTTTTCCTCCTTTGCTAATCTGCTAGGATGGGTTTTGTCTCTGGTTTAATGTCTCATGTTTACTGGAGGTGGAGGCATAGGATGTTTGTGATGGGAAGCTGCAAGTATCTCAAAGCACCGGGTGTCCTTAGTCACCAGCATGCACCAAGTTTATCTTTAGAAAGCTCCTGTGGCTCCTCGTTGGCATCAGGACTCAGCTACCTTCAAGCTGTGACCTTAAATGAAAATTAAGATTGTTTGGCTGTACCCACAGTGTTGGCTCTCAGAGGTGATGAAGCAATCAAGATCAAGCTCCAATGGGTGGGGATTGCAGGCAGAAACCTCGGGAAAGGCAGGAATTATGTTTCCATCCTTGTGAGTACATGTTTGTGTGAAAAGATGATTTGATGCCATCCTTCTGGGCCAGGTTGCAGCAGGTCTGGACATAAAGGGTGTCCATCTGCAGGTCTCATCCATCAGGAGAGCAGAGGGAAAAGGAAACTTGGGTGAACTTTAGATGGGCATGGTGAGGGATGGCGTGTAGGTAGTTGTTCAAAGCATTTAAAATCCCTGTGTTTGCTAACTAATCCAGGACTTGGAAGTGTTCAGGCTGTTTAGGGATGTTGCTTGGACTGTTTTGATTAATAACCATCTGATACCCCTCTGCCTTGATACCTTTGATAATTTTAAAAAGCCATTGTGCTGGCTGCGGGTTCGCAGCATCCCTGAAGTGGGGTATCAGATGGTGGAGAGCTCCGTGTTGTTCCAAGCTGCACAATTGAGGGAGGGCAGCCAGTGGTCCCACAGTCACAAGCGGCTGGAACATTGTCCGTGTTTTGCCCTCAGAAAAGAAATCTAATTTTTTTTTAAATTGGCATTTTTCTGAATGGAGAGGAACAGAAACCAACCATGAAAACTTGCTGTGAATTTCCTGTGAAGACAGGCGGTTCCAGCGTGGAGAAGAGAAGGCTCCAGGGAGATCTTAGAGCTCCTTCCAGTCCCTGAAGGGGCTACAAGAAATCTGGGGAGGGACGTTTGACAAGGGCTTGGAGCGACAGGATGAGGGGGGATGGATTGAAATTGGAAGGGGGCAGATTGAGATTGGATCTGAGGAAGAAATTCGTCCCTGTGAGGGTGGTGAGGCCCTGGCACAGGGTGCCCAGGGCAGTGGTGGCTGCCCCCTCCCTGGAGGTGTTCCAGGCCAGGTTGGACGGGGCCTTGAGCAGCCTGGTCTGGTGAAGGTGTCCCTGCCCATGGCAGGAGGTTGGAGCTGGATGGTCTTGAGGTCCCTTGCAGCCTGAACCAGTCTGTGATCCTTCTGGGTGAACCAGAAGGTTGAGTTCTAGTTGGTTTAGAAAGGCAGAATCAGATTGTAGAAACCAGGGGGGTTACAGCATCACTGAGGTCAAATGGACTGATGCTCAAGGTGGTGACCTTTGATTTCCAGTGACTTCGATCTTGCTGATAGGTGAGGGTCATACTCACATGACATAGTGTTTTCTGCTTTCCACACCACAGCAACAAGTAGACATTGGTGGGTTTTGTAGGGAAAATCAGTTATATAAATATGTGCTGGAGTTTTTTGCTCCTGTGACAGTATTTTTGATAAAAACTAGTCATTTTCTGGCCAGGATGACATTGTTGTTGCAATGGTTTGTGAGATTTCTTAGGTTCAGCTGCCATGTTTACATTTCTCTTATGACTTATTATTGGCTTAAACCAATAAGTCAAAGTACATAAAAACCTGAGTTTCTTGTCATTCATTTCAAACTGTAAGGACTTTATCTGTAATAAAGATATGGCCTTGGAGGGTGTCAGAAACATGGATTTGGTGCCTCTAGTATTCATCCAAGGTGTTCTCAACAGATCTGTTGTCTGCATGGAGTCCTTCACGTGGGTTTAGTAGCTTGTGGCGACTTCAGTGCGACTTGTCCAGCAACATCTCCATTTCAATCCTTGGCTACTAACTCCAGGCTCAGATATTTTCACCCAGACTGACAATTTCTTATTTAGCATTGAAATTTATCAGAATGCTCAACAATTCAGAGCATTTAGGTCTAACTTACACATAAGTGTATCGTCATCTATTCCTCATCGTCATTAGAGGGGCCAAGCTTCTGAGCTTCTCCAGGGAGTATTAAAATAAGAGGGACTTGGGTATATTGGGAGAGGAGGTAGTTTTCTCCCCACAGGTTTTCCCTATGCCACTTAATTTGTTGAAGCCATTTACTTAAGTGCTGAAGTATCTGTGTTTACACAACTGATTCTTTTCTTTTCTTGCAAACCGGTTTCTCTTCCACCTGATTAGAGATCGTCTTTAGGGAGTACATCTCAGGGGGGTTTCAGAAAGTCTCTTCCTCCTCCTCCTCATTCCTCCATAACCTGAAAAACAACAAAGAACCACCCCCCCCCCACACACACACACATACACTTGGATATCTCATAAACTATATTATTTTGCTTGTTTGTGGAGTAATTTGTACGACATCATCTTTGCAACACTAGAAAGTTGACTTATTTTGCCAGTGAAAACTGTGGGAGGGAGGAGCTGCTCTGGGAATGAAGAACACCAGTGAGAAATCACTAGAAATGAGGTGACTGAATGCAGAAAATCAGGTTCCCTTGAATACTCTGGTGTCTCATTTCTGGGCCTGGATTTATGTGCCAGGTTGTCTCCTCCCAATGGCCAGCTCATTCTCAGGGACTGAACATTAACTCTGCAAGGGCTGGTGAAAGTGATATTTTGGGGCTATTTTTGAGTACTTAAATTTTAAATTTATGAAAATAATTACATTTCTAATTATTTCTACAATATTAGACTTAAATTATTCCTAGGACAATCATTAACATTGATTTTTTTGTTTCAGGTGAAAGAAGAGATGCTGTTTGAAGCCCTGGTTACCAGAAAGACGGTGACAGTAGGAGAGAAGTTGATCTTACCGTACAAACTAGCAGAGGTCTGTACATGGTTCTTATTATTAGAAGGGCAGCTCTTGGGATGATTCCCAGTGCTTTGAGATGTACATTCAGCTGCAGTAGAGTTGCTTTCCATTTATTTATGTAAAAATAATGGAGGAGGAGCTAATATGTATGAATCTAGAAAATTATTGGCTTTATGCTTCTCCTGGAAAGCAGGTTTGTGCATCATCTCATGATAGTCTTCCATGGTTTTAATGACTTATAGATGTGTAAGAGTTCTCCAAAGCAGATTGGTGTGCTGCTGAGTGTATATGATACTAGTTATGTAGTGGTCACCAGAGTGGTGACCTAGGTCTTGCAGGAAATTTTTGGTGGGGTCTGTGGTGCCTACGTTAGTGATGCTTCCTGCACGGGTGGAGCTGGAGCTCCTCTGCAGAAGATTCATGTTTTCTTTTTCTTCAGCCTTCTCACAACCTGGGTCCTCATGTGATGCTTTGGTGCAGCCACAGCTCCATCACCTGATCTCAAACTTGGGTGTAGTCTGTGGCAGTGCTAATCGTGGGAATGGCAGTGTATGAAACGGGTAATACCCGTTATACCCCAATACTCTGTTATGGCCTGTGTCAGGATTATGATGTCAGCAAGCACATGGTTTGTCTAAATGTATGGTTTTCAGGACTTGGGAATTCTACTCCATGGCTGGTAAACAGAAATATCTGTGTTTTCTTCCTATATCCTCTCAAGGATATAAGCTTTATCCTCCAACACCTGTTTTGGCTGCTTCTGCCTCGTGTCCTTGTATACCTCCACCAACAGCTGAAGAACATTGAGCATGGCACCACACCACACCCAGTCCCTTGGTTCCCCCTTGGTGTCTATATGGTTGTATGAGAATTTACAACACATTAAGCGCCGTCCCTGAGAGCACACTGTTATATTTCAAACAGATCAGCACGTCATGTGTTGTCATTAGGGTCAGCTGTACATATATCAATTCCCTTTTTTTTTTTTTTCCCAGGAAAAAAAACCCAATTTAATCTCTTCTCCCTGTTTGAGATCATGTGTTTGTGCTCAGTAGCTCTTACTGAGCTTTCACCATTACAAATGAGGTGTTGCCTTTCTGCAAGGCTTGAACCTCCCCTAACAAAAAGGGCACATGAATGATTGCATCGTTGTGATGGATGTGGTAATTGAACGTTTTTCCTGTGGCTTGGGCACAGATTTAAGAAATTGCAGAAAATTTAAAAAGATAACTACAACCATCCTTTTGCTGGAGGTTTCTTCTCATCAGCTGGGATGATGGAACAACATGTGCCAAGGCACCTTCTGTCACTTCACTGCAAAAGTCAGCAGGTTGGATTAAACTATTTCTTGTAGTATTTCAACCTGAGCCCCCAGGTTTTGTACTGAAGCAGCTTGAAAGAGTCTTACCTAAGTGCCTTTTCTTCAGAGGGGCCCTCTTGCTTCCTAAAATGGCTTGAGTTTTGGAATCATTTTCCAAAGTGCTTTTGGCTCCGTTGGGAAAGGTCGATGGAATCTCGATGACGAAATCCTTTTGGTAGGAGCTGTGAATTGTGTTAGAAAGAGACAGCCACTGCCTGTTGATGTCATTATATGAGCATCCCAACCACCAGATTTCATCTGACCACGACCTCTCCATGGCAGCAGGCTCACTGCCAACTTGCTTGTGTTGGACACACAAGAGCAGATTTTGAGGTGCTTTAGCTGGAACCTCCCCACGATACAAGGTCTTCTCCTGGGTCTCCCCACGATACAAGGTCTTCTCCTGGTCTTCCTCTGCCCTGAGGAGTAGGAGGGGTGATAAATTCAGATCCATCTGAATCGGAGAGGAAGAGTTGGGTTCACGTGACGTTTTGGGACTTCACAAAGAATACTGATGTCAGATAGTTCCACTCATGGCTAATTGGACTGTTGGGAACCAATGGTCTGGTTGTGCTTCTTGTGTGTTTTACAAAGGAGCATTCTAGTTGGCTCAAATAGATGGTGTGATTGAGGTTTTGAGGATTTTCAGACACAACTGGCCCACCCCGACTCCTATAACTCATAGGCAGCTGCCTTTCCCGATAAAGCAATGATGTGTGTAGCAGCTGCTTTATTTTCCAGATGCTAAAATGCTTGATTTTTTTTTTTTTAACATTGCTTGTTGGTGCAATTGGTCTGGAAAAGACTGAACTGCAGTGGCTCTCAAAAAAGGATTCTGAAGATGTCATTTTGGCACAAGCTTGCTTTTTTTTTCTTTACACCCTCAAGAGCAGCAGCTTGGATCTCCCAAGTACCTCCTGAGGCTTTGAACAGATTTCTCCAGGCAGCCTGCACAGTGTAGCACCTATTGTAAGAAGAGTGAAAACTTGGCAAAAAGAAGGAATCCCAAAAAATTTAAGTTGGTTCTGAAACCAGAACTGGGAGCGGGAATAGGAAATTGCTGGGCTGTGTGGGTGAAGTGAGAGTAAACAGCAGTGGGCTTTACCTCCAACATCACTGATGAGATCCCTCAGGATGGAGGGAGAGTTTGGTGTTGAGGAGATTCTGAGGCACCTCTAGACCTGGGGTTTCTTGGTTGTCTTTTGCCTCGCTATGAATTGTGGGTTATTAGCATGGAAGTAGAAGTATGGAGCTTTAATTTGAAATAAACGTTCTTACCTAAAAAGCCTTGAGACCATAGGTTTGAGGGGGGTCTTGAGCTTTGAGTGAGGTCCCTACGTGCACCTACTCCATACTAGAGAGATGTATTGCATTGAGTGTGGGTGGTTGGGCTTGCCTATAGGGATTCAGGCTTGGTTTCACTCTGGGCTCTGCATAGGCCTAATGTTTGCTGATCCCTTTCATCAAACAGTGTTGGAATAAATATGTGGAAAGCAGATTGGCGAGCTGAGATGGGACTTCGTGATGACAAGTGAAGCCTTTTTGCTTCCACTTTCCCCAGCTGTAGCCCCACCAGGGCACAGAGAGGATGCCTTTGGATTTGCAGTGATGCCTCATTCTTCTCTGTGGCGTGCTTGCTCACTGCATTGTTGTTGTATGCTGATTAGAAAGACTGTCCAGTGATCTGGGGCTTTTTCTTTTGTTTTGTTCAATGATGGCTTGAGTGGTTGGCAGCTCCTCATTTGAAATGTTCACCTTCATGACAGTGAATAATTTATATCAGACTCTCTTCCTGCGTTTGTTCTGTTCATCTTTGCAGGAATTCATGTAAAACCAGATATTTTACTCTGGCACATTTTGATACTTGGGTAAAAGGTGCTGCAAAATATCCTTGAGTAGTATTTGTCAGGACAAGTTTTGGCTGGACATTCCAGGAGCTTGAAGGCTACAGTGTTGAAGATGACAGCTGCAATCAGCAAACAGCTCGTCCATAGTAATTCATGTTATACTTCTCTGCCTGTGACTTTTCTTGTTGGGCTTTGCTCCCGCTGGGTTGCGTTGGGCTTTGCTCCCACTGGGTTGCGTGCCAGTTTTGGGCAGAAATATTTGCTTTATCAACTCTGTTTCTGTCAGTAAGTCCAGATTTTTTGAGTCAATTCAAGGATTTTTGAGTCTTGCTTTTGTACAGCTCTTTAACTGGATGACCTGGAGGATCTAAATCAGGTTAATGGGTTAAAATGTTCTGTTAAAAGTCCACCAGGAAGGTAGGGCCCCACCAAAGCAAAAACACTGCCTCCTGTGTACCAGTAGTTGCCAGTGCCATTGCCTTCCACTGAGCGAGCTCTTCCCAGCATGATCAGATTTTGTTTCACACTGTTTTCACAGGGGATACAAGATGTGTGACAGCAGCACCTGCTCGAGCAGAGCTGTAGCCAGGAGCAGGTAGACCGTTGTGAGCTGAGCTCCCATTTCAGACAGTGACCTGTTGTTTCTTGGTAGTCAGTGCCTGCTCCTCAGGGTATTACAGGGATTATGGAATGAAGACCTTGCAGAGTGTCACGTGCCATCAGGTGCTTCTGGTCATTGGATAAATCCTGGTGTGTTGTGAAGAAGTTGTGTCTGACCTTGGTATGGACATTTGGGTACAGCCCTGTGTCCGTGGAGCTACTGGTGTTTCTGAAGTTAAGGAGAGACCTGGTTTTGAAGGGAAAAATCAACAAGCCTTTGTAGTTGCAACCCCTCCTTGCTGTGGCAGTGATGGCACATGTGGGCTTGAGTGCAGACCTCATGCATCTGCAGCCCTGTCCGCTCTCAGTCCGTTTCCAGCAGCTCTTGAAATTTAAATGAGCAAGGCCACCACATCCATAAACAGTGGTTGTATTCACCTCTGGCAGCTGGCTCTTATCTTCAGAGCCACGCTGGCTCGGCTGCCACAGAGCTGCCTTCTGGAACCGTTCATTTTTCCTTTTATAGTCGCTGGATGGTATTTTAATGCAGTGTTTGAGACGACTGCGGCATCTGGGCTAGCGCTGAGGTTTAGGAGCTTTACGGCCTAGATAAACTGAGAAGAAAAGCTGCACGGGCATGAAAGGCCGCGGTTGCGTTCAGGGGCCTAGGTTGGCTGCCCAATAGAGCTGCTAATGTCTTTATCCAGAGGGAGATGGTGAATTAACAGAGCTAGCAGCAGTTAATGGATTTCCAGGGATGTTGTGGTGTGTCCTTGCAGGGTGAGGGCAGTGGTTGGGCAAGCTGGCCGAGGCCACCACTTCGTTCAGTTATCACGTTTGGGTGCCCGAACAAGAAAACCGTCCACGCTGAGTGTTGTGCAGGACAGCACGGAGGTGTTTGGTAGGAAACACACAGCCAGTGTAGGAGCAGAGCATTTGAGTCGTCTCATTTTGGAGAACTTGGGGTTTCTTAAAGATTTTTCCTTCCTGCCTGTAATCTCCTGCCCCACATCTGAGCATCATCCTCACGTTGTTTCCATCCCATCCATTCCTCTTCTCAGGCTGGTGTCTGTCACCTGCTTCTGCTTTCCACCAGTCTCTGCATTTTTCCCCCATCTTCCTCATCAGAGGAGGAAAAACTCGAGACCAAAGTAAATAAATCTTAGTGAATCCTCCTTTACATCCTCAGAAAATGTGGGTTTTTTTCACAATGATTTTGGTTGATTTAGTTCTGTTGGTATTTCTGAAGCGAATGACTTTGCCAAAAGGCTGTTTTAACAGATCTTTATCATTTCCAGCCATTTGTGACTGAGGACATTTTATCCCTAAGGGTTAGTTATCAAATTAATTCACACTTTCACAAGTCTGCTGTGGGGAAATGAAAGATGTGCAAGAAGTAACCTCATTCTCCCCCTCCTTTAAGTTTGGAAAGCTTTAGGAGCAGCTTGTTTGATGTGATGAATGTCACTGTAATTATGTCTTGAATTTAACTTAACTGTAAGTGCAAAATCACTGTCTTAGAAACCAGAGGAATCGAAAGGGACTTGGTGATATCCAGGGAGGTCTCTCCAAGTGGAGGTTGTGGCACACAGAAAAAAGAAAGGGGTGTTGTTTCCTGCCCCAACGGCTGTCGTAGATGGGGACAGCAAGACCTGGGATGCAAATGTTATTTTTATTTTAGGCTCTTTTCACTGCCCTGAGTGTCCCTGGTCCTGGGGCCTGACCAAACTCTACGTAATGCCAAGAGATTTTGGCATTTTGTCTCATATGTCTGTTATCCCTGGGTCTGTGCTGACATAGACCCATAGGCTCCTGGGGCAGAAGGAGAGGTGGGGCAGGTGCATCTCTCCCTTTTTCTTCTTTTTCATGTTATAATGTGTCACTTGACCCTGACCTTTGTTACCTGGGTTTGAATTTCTTGCTGATGAACACAAGGCACTCTGCATTTTCATGAAGCACCATCACAAGGTGGTTATTTCAGATTATAAACTGTCCTGCATTAGCAGTTTCAGCTTTGGGAGAACGTTTAATTTTCAGCATGGTAACAGTTAATTGGCAGAGACACATGTAGAGAAGCCTTGTGGAGCAGACCTTAATGAGAGGAAAAAAGTATTTCATTACTGCAAAAGAGCAGAGTGATGTTTCATTAGTTTATGTACTGGTACTGCCTAATGTTTTTTTCAGACCATTATAAAGAAAAAAGGAGTCATGTTCCAGGGTAAAATAGCAAAAAAAAAACCCAAAAAAAAAGGATCACAGTTACAACTAATCATGAGCATTTAAACAGGCTGAAAATATTAGAGGAGAAAAAGTGGGAAGGAGACAAAATAATTGATAGCATGAAGTGGAATTAAAATTCTCCTTCTGAAATACGAGGACAAGGAACACCTAATGGAATAGAAAGTAGCAAAGCTGCAGGAAGCACCTACTTATAGCAAACCCCATTAGCTCAGGAGACTCGTTGTCACCACAGGTTATTAGCGTCAGGAGCTAAGCAGGATTCCTTTGAGGACCTGGGACGTTGATGAGTGTGTTCAAAATTAACAGAAAATTATTAATGGAGTAAAACTGAAACCCCACAAAGCTTTTAGGAGCCAAGCAAGCGTCTCTGCTTCAGGACACAGGACAACCTGTCAAGGTAGAACTTCAGAAGAAACTTTTTTATGGGATTTTCTCATATTTCCCTTCAAAATGCAAGAAACAGCTGTGATTTGTGACAGAATACAGATTCAATAAGGTTAGTGGTTCTATAGCAGTGGTGTCCTTCTTGCAGTTCTTCATGGGATGCATCATCCTTTCTTTGAGAAACAGTCCATCAACATTGGATCTTGTTGACTTTCTCAGCTGAGTCCATCAATGTTGGATCTTGTTGGCTTTAACTTATTTCAGTGATTTCTTTTTCCACAAGGTGATTATGCACCCTAACATTTCCATGAAGCAGCACATGTGATTCAGTGCTGAGGTATGGCTGGATGGAGCTCATGTCTGTGGACGTCTTCCAAAACCGGCAGAAACTTTGTAGTTGCCAACATACCTCTGAACATCCTGGGAAGCCGTGTTATGGTTACTCTTCTGTGCCACCATGGAAATTCTCGTGTGTTAGCTGGGTTTGTGCTGTTTACTTGGCACTAATGTCTGGGGAGGGGGGAAATAGGAAGACTCTCAGATCTCAGGATCTCTGAGCACTGTCCAGGATAAAGACTTTAAGAAGGGAAATGCTGACCATGCACTACTCAGCCATAATCAACCCCCTATCTCCAACTGCCCTTTCTGTCATCAAATCCATTCTTGACTTTAAAAGCTTCTTTTAATTGCATCTCATTACTGAAAGGATGCTTTAATTTCCCAGGGTCCTTTTTGTTACTTAAATTTAGGCTGAACTCATGTGAAATGTTTATAAGAATGGAAATGAACCATTCCTGGACTGGCAAATCAGCTCTTCCCATGCAGGATGTAATTTAGATACAGCTGCTTGAAATACAAGAATTTTCTCTATAATCTCAATCTGAATAAATTTAGATTGATTTCTTCTCAGCCTTAGGCTGTTTATCAACACTTGATGTAGGAGGAGGCGTAGAAGCTCCGTGACTGGAGCCTGTACAGCTAGAGCAGCCAAGGTGTGATGAGAAATAGTTTCTCTTTGAGGAAGCTTGCCAAAAATAATAAAAACACCTTGTAGTGAAGGTGATGATACACTGGCAGGACAAGTTTTTCTACAAGAGTGTCTTCTGCTTGGGAACGTCCAATGGAGAGACAGGATTTGGCTTATAAAAGCCCAAGTGCTCGTTTTGGCGACGCGTCGGGCTTTGTGGTGGGAGTGCTGGTACTTTGTGCCTGTGAAGTAGTGAGCAAATTGTCCTAAATGTAGTCTATGGATTCCTTCTCGAGTCTGGTCATGCTTCTTGTGCCACTGAGCAGCCTGCTGGTTTGTTTCTGTGCTGGTTTCACTGTGAAAACATGGGCTGAAGGAGATCTCTGTTTGTGCTTCTGATAGACTCTGGGTGAAGAGAGGTGGAGGAAAGGACTTTTTTGGTTGGAAAAAGTGTTTGAAAACTGTGCTGATAGAAGACTCTTCTGATTTGCTGCCTGATGACTCTGTTCTTCACAAGTCTCTTTATGGTGGGCTGATGATTGTTCTACCTGAGCACCTGCCCGCAGGGGCTCTCCATGCTGCCCTTTCCTTCACAGAGAGAAGTGAGAACAACAGACTTGTTTTCTGGAAGAGCTTTGTTTCAGGAAGAGAGCAAATGTTTGGGTTTTGGTGGTGTTTTTTTTTTTTTTATTTTGATTTGTTACAGATGATGTTTTCTAGCCCCACTGCCCAGATGAGAAGGCTGAAGACTTTGACTGAAATCTTACACATATTCAGCTACAATATGACAATATTACACACAGGGACTTGCAAAATGTGTCTAAAAATAAATAGCAAGCAGGCTCTCATCTGTGGTGGGGATGACAGGTCTCCCATCTATCCTCTTCCAAGTCCAGCCTACAACCAGCTGAGATATGATCAGTGGGTCCTGTACACCCACAGAAGTCGTTATTGCTTCAGATTTTCCATTTCGTTATCCCTGTTAACGTCCATCTAAGGACGGGAGGATGAGTAAGGAGAGGGGAGGCTGCTGGAGGGTGCTGACAGCTCCTGTGTTATTCTTCAGGAGTCCTGTTAGTGCAGGAACAGCATGAGCCATCCCAGTGGGAACATATGTGAGATAGGGAGTGGCATCAGGACACACACATTAACCCACGATGGAGAGCTCAATGACATAAAAACTGTTTTCAATTACTTTTTTCAAAAAAATAATTAATGATTAATGGTTTCTTCCGGGTAAACTAGTAGCTCTGAAGGACTTTCTTATCAGCCTGATGATATGTTGGCTCACTGGACAAACCAATTGATTTGACTTCTGTTGTGTTTGGGATTTTTTGGAAATGGCCTTGGCAATGTTTGGGAGAGGCTCTGAAATACCTCCAAGTAATACAGACTGGCAGGTTAGAGGTGGACCTCGGTCCAAGGAAGGTGAGCAAGAAGGTACTAGGGAAAGTGGTAGAGAGAGCACAAAAAGAATTAAAAAAAAAAAAAAAAGGTGTTTGCTGCATACAGTTGGAAACTAATCCCAAAAAATAAAATATATTGGAATCTGGGAATTTGATAACTGGTTTAGTGGAAATCTGCAGTGCCGCCTTGTTCCAGCGTTGTATCAGACAACGATTTGGTATTGTATTGTAATGACATTCCAGTCTATTTTTTTTTCCTCTTTGTAAAAATCCACCCATAAGTTCTGGAAAGCATCAATGACACTTGCATCTCCTGGATGAAATCCATTGGCGGGACACCCTGCTGACTCCCAGCTCCGGAGCGATAGCGGAAGGTTTCCGCCAGGACAAAGGCAGGAGCCAGCAGTCGTGGTAGTGTGGGGCTTAGGGGGTTGTTCTTTTATTTTATTTTGAAGTATGTGGTTTACAGGTGCTTTTCTAGAAGTAAAACTTTAAAATGAGCTTTCACGGGGAAGTTTATAGCAGTTTTAAAAGAACTTTCCATTTTTGTAGTTAGAGTCCTCTTGCACTTGTCACTCCTCTTCTTCCAGTGATCCTTGTAAAGATGTTTTACCTACTCTTTAATCAAACATTTAAAAAAAAAATCATTAAAACCCCCATTTTTCAGGCTAGAGTCAGTGTGATGCATTAACAATTCGAGTTCTCCTAGGAAAAGCAAGCCTGAGAATGACAGGATTTTAATATGATGCTAAGATAAAATATGAGCATGGAAAATTACATCATCCTTACCCAGCCTGAGCATGATATAATACTCCTTGATGCCAAGATAGGGATTAAGCTCGAGCCTGATATCCTGCAAGAGTACTTTCCTCTGGGTGTTAAGCCTCTGTTTATAAAATAAAACCCAACCCAACAGCTAAACCAGCCTGTCTCAGCCTGTGTCCCGTGACCCAAAGGGGAACCACAAAAGCTGCTTAATCTGTGCCCTGCCACAGGACACGGCCACGAATGTGAACCAGACGCGCGATGCGTTCGGTCAGAAGTAGAAAGTGAGCAGGACGGCAGGAAACCATAACTCTGACTTGGGATAGGCTGAACCCAAGGGGAGATATGAGTTGAGACACTAAAACCTGTGTTTGGACAAAAAGAAGGGGCGTAGACCTCACCTGATCCCAGCAGATTATGGTTTGGACTCTGTTTTTATCAACTCCAGAAGCGTTGTCCCAGTTTCAGCGGTGAGTGGATGTGATGCACCGCCTGGTGCTGTATGTGGTGAAACTATACTTCATCACACCCCCCCCTTCCTCGTTTTCTGCTCCTTCCCTCATTCAGCTCTGCCTCACAGCGTGGTGATGTAACGTCCTTACATGTGACTCAGGAGTGACAGACCCCACAAGCAGTTGTTCTGTCCTTACAAACTGAAGCCACTTTAGGTATGGAGTTTTTTTCATCCCTCGTGGAGCAGTAACGGGGGTTGGAAATAAAAATTGGATTTTAATACTGTTTTACTACGTGGAGTAGCTCTGTCTCAGAGTAGTGCTCTTATTACTAGCCAGCACCCTTAAGCACTACTCAAATAAAGGTATATTTTGAGTCTGCTATATTTGATCATGTAATTCATGATCTCTGTGGAGATCATCATCACCTCGATGCCTACGTACACTGTTTTGAATCGACTGCATGCCCAAGGCTGATTGAGAACAGAGGGTTGGCTTCTGTTCCTGCACATTAGGCCCTTTTATGAGACACAAATCAAGTGTCTTGGGAGAGCCTGAATTGCTCATGGTCTTGCTTATTCTAATCTCAGATAAATCCTATCCCTAGCTATGGTATATCTCTTCACGCTGACTAAGCATTGCTAGTATATAGGGAGGGTTTTTTTTAAAAAAGATAAACTTGGATTTTTTTTTAGAACAGAAACTGAATTGTTTCATCATTTACTCATACATGCAGCATAATTTTCTTGATGAGATACTTTGGCTTAAATAAGAAAACAAATACACTTTTATTTCCTGTTGGTTTTTTTTCCCCGATTTGATAATTATACCTATCACTTAAACCCACAGAAGTGATTGAGGGAGGGAGGCATCATCAGATCATACTAGATTTAATACCATGGGTAAAACCCAGTAAGTATTAAAATGTATTTTTTATTTCCTCTGAGTCTTCTTGGAATAAGACATTTGTGTTACAGTAAGTACAAATTTAATTATGAAGCCAAATTTCACCTTAGAGAATAAATGGAGGGGGGAGGGAATGGGAGTGGCTGAAAAGAATTTTAAACCAGGTATCAGATGATAAGAAAAATCAAATCCTGTCTATGATCTTCAGATAAGAACTTGCTGCATGATTTTTATGGTAGGATATTAACAGGTTCCTGGGATTTAGTGCCAAATCCTTGTGAGCAGAAGCGCCAGTTGCTTCATTGAATAATGCACCGAAAATTTATTCCACCTAGTAAAAGCAAAACAAACAAACAAAGCTCTCATAGAGCCACTAAAATCCATATGTTGGTTTGATTTATGGAGGGATTTCCTGAAGAGGAAGAATCCTAGTGCTGCTTTCTTCTTTTTTTTTTTTGGCCCCCAACGTTTCAGTGGAAGCACCTCTCATCCTTGTATAGAAATTATGGGAAGTCTATCAAAGGCCCTGAGGGATAACGGGATATCTCCTTTCTTCCTGTGTTCATAACTTATTTCCTGAAGAGGAATCTCTGTTTCTGTTACACACAAGCAGAAAACACAATGTGTTTCATGGTGACTGACTTTACTTAAATAGCCTAATCTCTAACTCTGTGTTTCACTTGGTCTTACAAACTTCATGCTCAGAAGGAAACATTTCTTGCCATCCTGGACTTAGTCTAGTTGGTTTGCATAAGCAGTGGTTGATACGGGTCTGAAAGGAGAGCGTGCGATGCTGGAGAGCAGGAAACACCCTCACACCTTCATGGATGTGTTACAGAAGAGCAGTTGGGTCCTTAGGAGAAGGCAAAATCTGTGGGTGGTTTCAACAGCTGTATCAAGATTATTCTTGTTTTGACACATGTAATTTTTGAAGGCAATTGCAAGTTCTTACAGCAAAGTTAACAAGGAGAGTTGCTTGTAAAACCGGATATTTTGGGGGGAGTTTAGGATTTGTAGGCAACATGGGTGCTTGCAACAGGTTTATCTTCTCTGGAACATGTCCATAGAAGGGCAACAGAGTTGGGGAAGGGTCTGAAGCACAAGTCCTCCGAGGAGTGGCTGAGGGAGCTCTGGGGCTTTTGAGTCTGGAGAAAAGGAGGCTGAGGGGAGAGCTTCTTGCTTTCTACAAGTCCCTGCAAGGAGGGTGCAGAGAGGTGGGGTCGGTTTCTTCTCTCAGGGAACAAGCGCCAGGACGGAGGAAATGGTCCCAAACTGCCCCAGGGGAGATTGAGGTTGGACATCAGAAGAATTTCTGTCCTGAAGGTGTTTGTGCGGTGGTCTGACCCTGGCTGGAGGCCAGACTCCCACCAAAGTCGCTCTGTCACTCCCCTCTGAGCTGGACAGGGGAGAGAATAGATATTGAGAGGCAGCAGAGAATAAAGGCAAGGAAGTCTCTAATTTATGACACTGCACTCACAGAGACCTGGATTCTTCCTCCCTGGCCCAGGTTCCTCTCCCTGGGCTGCAAGTGGGGTCTCTTCATCCTCCATGGGCTGTGGGGGGACACCTGTGTCACCATGGTCTTCTCCACAGGCCTCAGGGAATGAGGCCTCTCAGCGCTTCCTCCTCCCCCTTTCACTGACCTTGGTGTCTGCAGAGTTTCTCATATCTTCTCAGTCCCTTCTCTGGTGGCAAAATGCAGCTGTTTGGGTTTTTCTCTCTCTCAAATGTGATTCCCAGAGGCCTGTGACCAGCGCTGATTGGCCTGGCCAGCATTGTCAGTAACAGGGTTTGGGATTGAGCCTTAGGACCCCAGCTGGGATTGTCTCTGTTGGACCATTAAGAAACTTCTATCTGCTTCTTAAAGAAGCCACATTGCAAACCCACCACAGGTTGTCAGGCATTGGAACAGGCTGCCCAGGGCAGTGGTGGAGTCACCATCTCTGGAGGGATTGAAAAGACAGATAGATGATGTGCTGAAGGACATGATCTGGAGGGGGACTAGGCAGGGTTAGGTTGTGGTTGGACTCAGTGATCTTGGAGGTCTCTTCCAACCCAAGTGATTGTATGATTCTGTCCAGTGGGAGCAAATGCCATCTCCATCATGAGAAAAAACCGCACGTGTTCTCTAGGATAAGTGCTGAAAAACTGGAGAAAGGAAGGAGGCAACAAGTCTAGGCTGACATCAAGTCATTGTTGTCTTAACACATCATTGATCTCTTCTAAAATGTCTTCCTTGTCTTCTAACAAGTCTTGTCTTCTAGATCAAATGAATTCTCCAGAAAAAATGGCATTCAAGCATCCCATTTTGAAGGACTCACAGCTTTTAGAAGTTCTGGAGCGGGTGCACTGACCTCATTCCTGCATCTTTGTTATTCCCTGGTGGAAAAACTGGAAGTGGATTTAACAGCATTGGGTTGACCAAAAATGTTGAAGGTGCAATAACATCGTGTTGACCAACTGAATAGTTCAGCGTGTCATTAGGGCTGTTTCACAGATGTGCATAATACTGAAGAAATAGGATAAGGGTTCCACCCTGTCACTGTTAATCAACTCTGTGGGCTTTTAATCCTCATTAGGGCTTTAATTCGGTTTGGTGCTTAACGCTTACTCTCCAGTTCTACTTTCTAAGTCCACTTCTCATTAACTGAGGCTGCACTTAAGAACTGGCCTCCAAAACAGGCGTGTGTGTGATTCATAAGCTGCAGTTTTGCAGTAGTCACCCAAACCAGATCGCTGTTAGCCCCCATGCATGTGCTAAAGGCCATGGTTTTTCTGCACAAAATGGTCTTTGGGTTTTTCTTCCTCACTTTTTTGTAGTGGGATGTAGGTATTGATGGCTTGATGCTCACATCCCTCCTGAGAAAACACGGTGGCTGTTAGAATGTAGTATTAATTGCTCTGGTTTTGTTGAACTGGTCATAAAACCTGCCAGTACCCCAAAATCCCATCACCTGGCCTTTCTTCTGTTTGTCCAGGATCAGCCTATCTCATCCTTTGCATTAGTGGTGAAGGAAGATGGGCAGATCTCTCAATGAGCTAAGATGCTTAAAGTCTTTAGAGGTCTGTAACTGGCTCTTAAATACCACTTGGGGATAATTTGTCACCCAAATTGATCAGTGCATCAGTATAATGCTGTTCCTAAGTGGTAACAAAAGGGATGAGCTTTGCTTTGTCCTCTGCGTTATTCTAATGTACTGAGCCTCCGTGTCGAGTGAAATGCTGTGCAGGAGTTGTTAGTTATTAGTTGTTAGGCTTTTTTTAAAGAAAATGTTTAGTGGAAGTGTTTATGTTGGATAGGAGGCTCCTTTGTGCAGGGTTTTTATTTGGGTCAAAAAAAAGCGTCTCGTTGAATGTCAGCGGCTGGTTGTGGTTGGGTTTGATGGAACCGTTGGGGAGAGAATCTGGCTTTCACACTTCAGCATCACTCTCTATCTCAGATGTGGTGGGATCTGTGCTCCAGAAAACATTCAGCTTGGCCATGGGAAGTGTTTGATTAAAATCACATTCCTTCCAGCAGTCTCTTGATGGCTCTTCCATCAGCAGGATCTGTTTTCCTTCTGCCACCTGGGATGAGCAATCACCAGGCTGTTGCTGCAATTACAGAATCACAGAATCACCAGGTTGGAAAAGACCATTAGATCATTGAGTCCAACTGTCCCTGTCCTCTCCTAACCCATCTCCCTGAGCACCTCATCTCCCCATCTGTTAAATACACCCAGGGGTGAGGACTCCACCCCCTACCTGGGCAGCCTGTTCCACACCCCCACAGCTATTTGGGTGAAGAGACCATCTCCCACCTCTCTCCAACCTCCTCTCAGGTCATTCCAGGCAGGGAGAAGGTCTCCCCTCAGCCTCCTCTTCTCCAGACTCAAGCCCCCCAGCTCCCTCAGCCACTCCTCAGAAAGTTTGTTCTCCAGACCCTTCCCCAGCCTGGTCACCCTCCTCTGAACCCACTCCAGGACCTCCATGTCCTTCTTGGAGTGAGGAGCCCAGAGCTGAACACAGTTCAGTTTTTACGTGTGATAAACTGGTGCTTTTCATTTCAAAGCTCTTCAGCGTTTGTTTCTGAACATCCTCTATTCTCCAGGATTCAGTTATTACCCATAGTGTGAAAAACTGGTAAATATGGGAGGTTTTGTTGGTAGAACTGACCTACTGCTGTCTCTTGCTCGTGTTGGTCAGCAACAGAAACACTGAATCGAGTAAGGATCGCGGGCTGCATGCTGGGGGACTTGTTGTCACAGCAGATAAGAAGATTTTCACAAGAAAATACCTATAAAAAGTTAACTGGTCATCTGCCTGGGGTGTAGATCACCAGTGTGGCCTTCATGGTCTTGGGAAGCCGGAGTCATCAGAAGGGAGACCAAGGGCTCTGTCTCATGGTATGTGGGCATCTTGTCACCTTGCAGAGTCATCTGTTGCAAGGAGCTAAGGTCCAAAACCAGGGCAGAGCTTGGTGGCTGCTGGGAGGAAGTTGAAATCAAGAGCTGCATTTGTTGAGGGTGCCTTAAATCAAACCTTCACTGAGCACCAAACACCTCCAACCGTACAAAGAAAAAGTGGACCAAGCTCAGTTGTGATGACACCTTGATGGCAGCTGTGTTCAGTCACACATGGTACAGGAGATCCCTCATTCAGTTATGAGCCAAAAGGTTCCTGTGTCTTAGCTGATGTTGCCCCCACATCAACAGCCTGTGTTGAGGTCAAAGAGCTGGAGTGGTTTTACCTTCAGGACCAGGAGTACAGGGCCAACATGAGCTTTGCACAAATTGAAGCCTGAGTTTGACTGTTTCTGGCAGCCCTGTGTCTCCAGGAAGGTCCAGAGAGACCCGCAGGGGAAACATCTGACGTTTGAGAAGAAATTGGAAGTAAGGGGAATTTTTTTCTGATGAGTTTTTCAGCGTCAGTACATCCAGTGCCTGAGCTTCACCAGCAAAGGGGCCCATCTGCTTGTGAAGCTCAAAATCTGTGACAGTTGGGGTGGGGTTTTTTTAATATTTAAAGCCATAAAATTCATCGGGCAGCTTGTAGCATGAAATTATTTTTTTTAATGATGATTTTTTTTTTAAAAAGCACAATTGTGACAGGGTGAGTAAAAATGTTGCTGCTTTAACCGGTGTTTTAGGAAGTGAAAGGGATGATTTAATCCTGGTTATTTATGTGTGTGCTGCTGTGGTTTCTGAACGCGTGGCGGGGTGAATGAAACAATCGTTCTGGTATATATTAAAAATATGATTTAATATTTTTTCCTGGTATCTCCATGAGCTCTGACCATCCAGCCCCCTGCACAGGCAGTGAAAAAAAAAGAAGTTATTAAAAATACAAGCCCTTTACATCATCACACAGAGCGCTTTGCTGGTTTCTGCTCTCGGTGAGTCATTGCTTCTGCGGGAGGCGATGGTGGCGTTACAGCGGAGAAGCCTTGTGAAATTACAGCTTCGTTAGAAAATGAAAAATTCACTCAGTAATAAAAGTTTTGTAGGTGGTAATTTTTAAAAATACCGGGGTTTTGACTTGGAGTGCAACCAGCAGAGTTGTGGTTTAGGTCAAGGGAGGAAAAATTACATTTTCTATATATTTTTCAACCATATATTGATTTTTTTCTTGACTTCTGGGAGGGTTTTTTGGGGGGCAGATTTACATTTTGTCTCCTCTGGCTTATCTAGGCACCAGAAAATATTTAGAATGATGCCATCCACGAAGGCCCTGTACAGGAGGAGGAAATGCCGACCCCGGGGTGGGGAGCAGCGGTGATGCCGTAGGGCTGGCAGCAGGAGGAGGATGAGCTCGTATGCGCTTAGCGAGTTTGTAATCGTCACAGTTAAGAGTGGACTGAGCTCGTGTGATCTGCAGAGGCTTTTAATTTGAGCAAGTTTGGCTTTCTGAGATTATATCTTCTGCCGTCTCCAAAACACAGGCTGGCGCGGGCAAAACCCTAAGTCCTCGCTGCAGAACACTTCAAAGAGAGGTTTAAACCCTGGCCCCTGCCATCCTCTTGGGCCTTCTGGAAGAAGGTCTTTCCAAAGCAGAGCTGTTTTTAAGGTAGCCCGAATCCGATGCCCGTCAGATTTCAGGGCGATTAATTTGGCGATGCAGAATATAAACACATCGGAGTTTGGCCACCCTAACATTTATAGCATGTAAGAATTAAAACCTGTGTATCCATCTATCTCCATGCTCGACCATAAGCAGGAAACCTATTGATTAACCCCTTGTCTTCACCTGATTTCCCGAAGTGCCAAGCTAAAGCGTCTGATCTCTCTCGTTTTCCAGTCGGTGATATTTTGCCTGCACGCAAGATGTCGCGTTTGCTTTGATCCCCTCGGAGATTTGTTTTGGTGTCACAGGACCTATTTTTATTCTGCTTTGTGAGCAAAATGAAAATGGTCTGATGGGTGCTGCATTGCTCCAGATCACACAATCTGTGGAGTTGGAAGGGACCTCCAGAGACCATCGAGTCCAGCCCCTCTGCCAAAGCAGGGTCCCTAGAGCAGGTCACACAGGTCACTGTCCAGATGGGTCTTGAATGTCTCCAGAGGAGACTCCATGTTTATTGAACCTCATCTGGTTCCTCACTGCCCAGCCTGTCCAGGTCTCACCCAATGGCAGCGCAGCATTCCTGCGTGTCTACTGCTGCTCCCAGCTTTGGATCATCTGGTACTTGCTGAGGGTGGACACTATTCCCTCATCAAGGTCCTCGAGGAAGATGTTAAACAAGAGTGGACCCAACNTTCTCAACCCACCTCACTGTCCACCTGTCTATCCCACTCTTTCTCAGCTTTGTTATCAGGGTGTGGTGGGAGACAGTGTCAAAATCCTTGCTTGAGGTCAAGGTAGATGACATCCACTGCTCTCCCTCCATTCACCCAGCTGGTGATGACATCGTAGAAGGCTACGAGGTTGGTCGAGCATGATCTCCCTTTGGTGAATCCATGCTGACTGCTCCTCATAACCTTCTTTTCATCCAGTCACTGGGAGATGGCATCCGGAACAAGCGGTTCCATTGCCTTTCCAGGGACAGAGGTGAGACTAACGGGCCTGTAATTACCTGGGTCCTCCTTCTTACCCTGTTTGAAGACCAGAGTGACATTGGGTACCCTCCAGTCCTCAGGCACCTCTCCTGTTCTCCAAGAAAAGATCTGCCCAAATATCACATTAAGACTTGGGGAAGATGTCGGACAAGAAAACTACCGGAAGACAAGCCCGTATGTAATATGTGCTATATATTTCAGGGAATAGTCACATTTAATATATGTAGAATAAAAAATACAGGACTAATAAGTACAGGAACAAATATTTAAGTGCTTATTTTAAACACTGTGCTGCAGAGGATGAGCACAAGTGCACAGTACAATCCTTCCTTGAGGAACAAGCCCATAATCACATCCTGAGTATCACACACCAAGTTGGGCAGCCTGAGCATCCTTTATGCTGGTGCTCCTCCACAGCTTACCCTGTTAGGCAGAGAAAAGACAAGCAAAGACACCTTGAACAGGATCATTTCAGTTGATTGGTTTGTTATTTTTTTAGTATTTCAAGGTTTTTGTGGGCTGCTGGTGGTTTTAATCACCTGTGTGATTAAAATGGTGACACACGATGAGTGGCTGAATTAAAAGCGGAAAGCTTGTTTCCCAAGTGGGTGGTTCCAACAGTTTACAGGGAAATGTGAAATCATACACTTGAAAATGCAGCAGGTCCTTCATTTAAAAAAAGAAAGGCTGTTCCCTACAGCCCTCAGATTGGGTAGTTTTGTGTCTGTTTGGGTTAGAGAGGGGTATTTTATAAACCTCCCCTCTGCTCTGTCCTGGGGAAGGCCCCATTTGGAACAGTGT
>VXBZ01007605.1:371291-435354 GCA_013399135.1 Heliornis fulica | reverse complement strand
ACTATGACTATGACTATGACTATTATTATCTTCTTTTGTTTTCCTATTGAATTGCCTTTATCTCCACCCTTGTGATTTTTTTTTAATTCTTTTCCCATCTCCTTGTGTGGGGAGGTGTGATCATGCAGTTGTGTGGTGTGCAGTTACCTGATGTTGTTAAACTATAACAAAGTTATTATCTATTTCTTGCTTTACAAGAAGGAGTGTTTAACCTGCTGATCAGAATACACAGATTTTTCATTCATTAAAAATAGTTTAGACTATTGAAATGGAAAACCTGTTGCTAGTAGATGAAATCAGATGTATCACTGAGTACAAAAATGGACTTATTTTCTTATTTTGAAATGAAATCAGTACTTAATCAGTGTCTATGAAACAAAATGGTCCAAATTTCACCTTTGGGATAGGTAACATCTACACTGGGATTTGCAAGAGGCTAGGAAGTTATAAAAAAAAAAAATAACCATCTTATTAAAAAGCGTATCTGGAACAGCAGAGCTCATTTGTTTTATCTTACTTCAGGGGTGCTGACAGAATGGCTGTCTCCTCCTTGTAAATTAGAAACAGACACCAAAGGATTATAGTATGCTTTGAGAGAGGGAAAATACTGGCAATACCGGATAGACTGTCTCAGAAAATTACCATAAAGGACCTAGATTTCTATGTGTCCAAAACTGTCACTGTCAAGAACTGCAGATTCTGTATGACCCTGGTTATCAGAAAAAGTAAACTCATTAGCTGATGTTTTTAATCTCCTTGAAATCTCAGTTACTGAAATAGTTGATTAACCTTTGGGCAATTGTTGGGGAATAGCTAGCAGTACAAGGCCATGATGCTGCAGAGTATCTCTGTCCTGAAGCAAAGTTCTGAGTGGCTTAGAGTCCCTGAAAGATAATCCAAGCACTCTAAAAAGGCAGGCAGGCACCTGAGAGACCATTCAAATAATTATATGGTGCATCATAAGGATCTCTTAAAGCATGCTGCATATCAACATAGACATACCTTAACTCATTATATTTACTTACAATAAATACAAGAAAAAAGACTTTGAATTATGATGAAAATATACAAACAAGGGTATGATTACTTTTCCTTTCCTCAAAAAACCTGAAGAGAATTCAAAAGAAAATGGATATGTATTTGCATATGCATTCTCATTTGTAATTTAATTTTAAAGTACTTTTATTCTTCGCTAAAACTAAGAGTATAACTTTGATAAAGCAATCTTTCAACATATATGCACACCTGTAGAATTCCTCTTGGCAACTTTCTGTTAATTAAAATTACTACTTAAACAATTGTAGTGGTTTTTATGAGCTGTCCTTACATATAAAATGAAGAACAATATTAGGTTTTAATAGGCTTTTTAGTTGCAAAATAAAAACTATGCCTTTATTTTAGATATTTGCATCTAGAAATAAACCTTTAATTACTTTTTTTTACTGAATCTAAAATAATATGCGCACAAAGCAACATATGGCAACCTGAGCAGTTCCAGCATATGCAAAAATTTGTTATTTCCCTCCACAGACAGGCAGCATCCAGGCACATGCAGACATAGAGAGTTGTCTAAAGTAAAAAAATAGGTTCTCAGGCAATATAGAAAAATTCCATATTGTAAAAGCCAATATTTTTCTTAGATTCTAATTACAGAGTGCCAAAAATGTATCACTGTCAATCCTCCTATTATAGAGGAGTTTAAAATACCAGTTTGAGATTATAAATGTACAGCATATCCTTTCAAATACGCAGAAGATTATATTTTGATATGGCCTTACTGATACAAAATATTTGGGTCTTCCAAACGGAAGTTAATTTAAAATGGTCAAAAAGGTATCTACTGAATTATAAATATTATATAAAGTTTAGAAATATTCACAGAGAAATTAAAGAAATAAAGGTATTTTTTCTTAGAACTTTTAAGAACTTCTGTGGTGGTGTTTGAGACACTTCTTTCCTCATGTTTTGGGAACATATATGTCAATAAATAACTTGTATGTTTGATAATTTTCTTATGCATGCTAATTTTCGCATCATGTATTGTGTATTTACTTTTTGTGTTGCAGAAATGCATCACAATTGTTTTAAACTTTCCCCTGTAAAGGCACTTGTTACTTTATCCAACTGTGCAGATCTCACCAGGAGTAAGTAAACCTCAAAAAATATGAGCTTTCTTATATTGAGAGATATCATGAGTCAGAGGGATGAAAGTCAAAGACGGTGTTTGCTCTCACTGGGAACACCCAGACAAAACCCAGAAAACTAGTGACAGCTTGCTTTTAGAAAGCTGTCTGCATGCAAGGACTTGATTGCTTTTCCTTTTCCATCCTCTGAGTCTGTGTTTGCATCACCCACCTTGGTGTAACTGGTCAGATACATAACATGTGCCTGGAAAAGAATCAGGCAGCAAAGAAGCATATAATTGTGTGAGAGATGTTGTTTACAGAGACAGATATGGTTTCTGAGACCAGCTGAGATTTGTTATTGTTGGTGTTCCTGGTTTTGCCTTTGACTTTTTTTATCCTTCATGCACAAAAGATAATCTTTCTTGGTTGAAAGCTAATGAGAATTATCAAGGAATAAACATGACTAACAGTTTTGAGAACCACCTGAATGCCAAGCCACATCTAGCTGAGACAAATCTGAAACAGTTTTGATTACCTTTCACGTTTATCCTGCCAGTAAATAGCAATCCAAACAAAACCTCCTAACTGCTGCCCCAGTACTAGAAAAGTTAGTTTCCAGTAGACTTTGGCACCATTTATTTCTTAAAAGCCAGGGTGGCAATCAAATCCCCGTTACTCTGCTCCTACCAACAGTTGGCATTCAAAATTAACAGCTGAACCATAAATATCTTTAACTTTCCATGTTGAACAATATTGTCATAGAAGTCTTGACAATGAATGTGTAATTAGCAAAGAGTTTTGACAGACATAATGAAAAGGTCATATAAATAATTCGTTCATAATCTGTGTTAGAAAAATCAGAAGGTAAAGACAGCATCACAATGATGATAAGTGAACAATGTTGCTGGTATTTTAGATGGGAATGTGATTCTCAGTAGCACAAATAAAAATGAAGATGATTTCTGTAGTTTTAAAAATTGACTGGTACTACTCAACGGGAGTCAGTAAAGGTGTCAGAATCTTCCTGGAGCTAGAATCCTATACAGATGTATTGTTTGTAAAATTAAATGTTTCTATGCCTATCTGTTCATATTAATTGCAATTCTATGGACTGCTGAAGGCACTATAGAAAACAGAATGAATAAAGCTTGAAAACTCATCTTCCTCACAGACACATTCTCTCTAGACCCAATACTGAAGTCACTGCAATGACATTTGGAATTTGTCCACAGTTTTGAGAACAGTTGTTTTGTTCTCATTTTGAGGATTTGTTTAGCCCATGCAGAGTGCAGATAGTCACCTGGTTCCTGAACCAAGGTTGCAGAATTCACTGCAACTTCTCTTCTAGTGTTTTTACTTCTCTATATACTTTTACTGCTCATAAGAGTGTAAGTAGTCTAGCTTGGATGATGACTGCCAGACAACTTCTCCTGCCTCAAAGTTAATGCACAAGACATTGGTGCCTGGACTCTGCCAACACAGACTTTGTCAGGTAATGTTGAGACAAAAGTGCCAAGGTAATGCTGAACAGATAAGGTTTCCATTTACTACTCCTAAAAACCCACATACTGTTTTTTTTTTCTGGCATGTCATAGATAAAGCTAGTGGTATCCCCATTCTTGAGCATTATTTCAGATACCTCAGAGAATTCAGAATTCTCTGGTGAAGACATGGAATAGAAAATTTTATATGGTTTTCTTTGTTGTGTGGTTTGTTTTTTTTTTGATTGACCTTATCAGCTTTAGTCTTACCCAGCAGCAGATATTGAATGTTTTGGAATAAGTAAGCTTGGAAAAATACTGCGAAGAAATAATTATTTTATTCTCCAGAACACTTTTTTTTTTTTTCATGCATGTGTATCTCTTTCTGTCAGGTTTTTGTGAGGCCTTTTTTTTTTTTCATTCTAAAACTCATTATCAAGAATATATTGCCATGGAAAGTTTTGCATATGTACTGCATAAAGCTTACAGACTTTCAAACCACATTTGTATGTATGCATAGACCCTTCATAGCCAAATGTATGTCTTCTGCTGTATTTTGCTTCACAACTGGTCGGAGGCCTGGTTTACATTCTTTTGGCACCACTTGAATTTTAGCAGTTGTGTTCATGCTCATAGGGAGCAGACACATCTTTAACTAAGGAATTTAAATGTATAATTCTTCCCACTAATTATTCATGAATGAGTTACAGATCAAGAATAATTCACAAATCCTATTCAACATATAATGATAAATTCTAGAAAATTGCAGTCAAATCACATATAATTCCTGAATGGGAAAGGAACCGAAACAAATCAGTGAACCAATTGGTCATGATTACTTTCCCCTCTTTCTAGCACATCTGAAATCTCTTATTGAATGTTATTATGCAACATTCAGATACATCCACAGTAAAGACTGCATCCAGTATTTGAAAGATATCTTTAGTAATAGTTACAATTAACATCCATATCCTATACTGCTGGAGGACTTAACGTAACACAGAGAACTGTGGTCCTTGGCAGAGTGAAGATAAGTACTTAACTTTTCTGCTTCTTAAAGTTACCTACACTGGCAAGGAAACAAAATAATGATATGATCTGTATGACAGAAAGTTCAGGATATAGCCCACTCTTATCTCTCCCTGTACCTTTCAGCAGCTTCAGTTTGCTAGTCAGGCATAAAATATAGAACATGATTGCAGCATTGTTTCTATATGAAATTACTTTCAGTAAAACTAGAAAAAAGGCTTACAGACTGATTTCAAAGACCCATGTTAAGCTGAAGTAAGACTTGTCTTTCTAAAAGTTCCCAAAGGACAGAATACCCTTTGAATTCTGTGGTCACCTCGCAGACCTTTGCATAGTAAGACATTTTTTCACACAAGTTGTCTAGCTATTTGGATACAATTCAAAAAGAGGCTTATGCTTCAGAGAGCTATAAAGCTGGCTTAAGCTTTAGAGTAAATACCAAAATCTCTTATCTTTCCATATTTGTCATATGTTATAATCCTTACAAGAGGGCCTGCACAATAATAGGAAAAAATTCTTAAGATTGGCTTGACAGACTAACAAAGGCATTATACATAAATGCTGGTTAGGGAACAATTATGGGGGTTTTAAGCTTCAGAAATGATAAATGCTCATTTATATTAAAATGTACATGAATTTCCAGTGGGGATGTTTCATGACTTCGGAGGACTGATCTATCTAGCATGTATGGAGAGCCCTTCCTGGGTACTACCAGGCCAAGACAGAGAGTCCCTGTGTCTCAAAATATTTTTGTGAGCTCTTTTTAATTTTTTTTTTTATTTTTAGATACTCCTTTTATGGAAAAAAAAGTACTTGATAGATGCATAACTCTAAATAGGCTGATCTACCTAATCTGTCTTGGCAAAGAAATGGCCACTGACAATGTTCTGAATTAATACTAGGGTTATATTTCACACTGATTCTATAGTTTGGCTATAGGCGTGATTAAATTATAGCTCTTTTTTTTTCTTCTTATTATCTGAATTAGTTTATTTTCCACATTAAAACACTAAAACTTTATAATAGATTTGTATTTTCATAAGATAAACTATCATTTATTTTAAAGGAAACAATAGAAAGTGATCCAGTGTAGGAAATTCCTCCATGAAAATCCACTCTTAAAATACCAATTATAAAAGCTCACTTGAACTCTAATTCCCATGCTAATTTTCATAACAAAACACTTTTCATATGTGTCATTGATTCATAAAGAACTTAAGTTTTTCTGCAGCATAACTAAATATAACTCCTTGAGGTATTCTCCCAACCAATATTTTTACCTTAATTTCTCTCGAAATCCCAGAATTATTCTGCCTTGAAGTTGACCTGCAGAGTCATCTGGGAAGCCCTGGGAAATTCACGATCCTTGGAGAATGCATGGTGTGCGTTCCCTCTTCCTAGCATCAGCCTTACTTGCTTTTGCCTTTCTCTGTGAGCACAGAACGATGCCAACATCTCGGACAGCAAAGAGCTTACTCAGTGACAGGAACAAACTGAAGTAAATGTAACTTTTGTGTTACTATACTAATGTATTTACTTGCATCTAGGCAAAATTTAATGCAGCACTGTTTTCATCCCAATCATAGTGGACATAATTCTCACTAGCTTTAGAAATTCAGTACTCTTAAACCTTTATCATTATTATTATTTCTAAAATGGAAATGCAATTGTTGTATACTTGATATATATTAAATAAATGTTGTGCTAACAGAAACTGCAGCAAAAAGAACACAGAAAGGATGGTAGAGCTGTCCCTTTTTTCCACACATTGTTACTCATCCATCTACTCTCACCTGTAACTACCTGTCACCTATTTAACAATACCAATATTTTTCTAGAAAATTTCTTTTTTTAAGGTTGCTATCTGCAGTTATGGAAGAAATAAATTTCTTTTCATAACTAGCACCTCACAAATATACCACAAAGAGGTGCTCTAAACCCACAGTAGGTATTGAGAGCAACTCTACCAAGAACAGACAGGACTGCTGGAAGCTCGCCTCAAGGTAGGGTTTTCTGATTTTAGTAATCTGATTTTTTAAAAAAATAAATTTCTCATGGCAGCCATTGCGATAAAACTTGTGTCCAGCAGTCAGAACTTAAAATAATGAGATTCATAGCTGTCACCACATTAATAAGTCAGGTGAGATTTATTCCATGATATAGATTCAGTCAGAGTACTCAGCTATCCATCATCTCATTTTTCATAAGTAATCCATTCAGTGGAATAGAATATCTTTTTCCCTACAGTAATAACTATGTAACAAGTGAATTGTTTGGCACTATTTTATAGAGGTTACTGTCCTGACAACTGTGGCTCATGTGTTTAAAATACCATTTTTGTTAATTATTCTGTTTACAGCTGGTTTATTTGCAAAAGTAAAGTGAGTATATGTACAAGCCTTCATGTCACCAGAGCTGAAGAAACAAATTTCCCTTGACATCTAATTTCTAAATCTTCCTTTAATCCAATTTAAATTAGTTTTGTAATCCCAGATTAGTTTTAACAATTTTTCTAAATCCCAGCACCGTTCTGACTGTCAGAGAGGAAAGTGTAGCTGAGGTGCAGAACCCTGAATACTGCATTATTTCTCACCTGCATTACTTATCTGCATACTAAATCACATGGGAATGAAACTTGATTGCAATGTCTCCAAAAAGTATATGTCTCTGACCTATTCAACGAAAAGAAGATCCAGCTGCGTGTGTGTGTGTGTGTCTTCATGTAAGTCTATAATTGCATGGAAACCACTGGAGGTGAAAAATCTGAAATTCTCATTCTTCTTAAAAACTATACCTGTACATACCACTAAGGAATGATTTTTTTTTTATTATTTTGAGTTTTTGAGAAGGCTGGATCTGAGTCACGATGAAAATTCATGTTTATTTGGAAACTGCTGGAACAGCTCCATTTTTACTCTTCATTTTTAAATATAATTTAGAAAGCTGTGTACCTAATACAGTGTGTGTTTCCTGCTGATCTATGTTCATTTGGTCTTATATAAGCTAAACTTTATTTCTTTATTTATTGATAACAATACTCCCTAAAACCCTCTTTCTTTATGAAGAGATGTTTCTCTCTTAAGACACCTGAATTTGAGATTCAAAATTTAGCTCTGTATTTGTATTCCAGTGTGAAAATATTTAAATTCTTTGGAGCATTTCAATTTGAAAGATTTCAGAGGTGATTTGCATTTTGGCTCCATATTATTTATAGTGTAAAGAATCAATTCTGCATTTTGAAAGTGTACTGTCTGCAGTAATCAATATTTATAAATGTTTAAGAAAGAAAGAACAAACTTCTAAAATGGTGTTCCTGCCAATATGATCTATATTTAATAAATGACTTTTCAAGCAGGTTTGATTTTTACTTCAACAGGCTCTGCCCATTTATAATTGAAATATCACTTGTGCTTGTCAAGGTCTGCATGGTGCTATAATTGTTTTTAGAGCTATACAGCATTGGAACACATAATTTGCTTTGGGACTGCTAGAAAAGTAGGTAATTCAATTTTAATTCTTCAATATAAAATAACAGACTTACAGTACAGATTACAGCTAAACACAGGATAGAAGAAGCACGATTGTTTAGAGAGATTGGAAAGATTAGAGAATTACTGTTGTAATTGAAGGATAATAAACATTAACCTTAGATACAGTTTTCAGACTGTACATATGCCTCAAATATATGAATGATCACGCTGTGTTAGTATTTTTGCTTTGTTACCTTCATCAGGTCTCTTTTTAGGTGCTTATTAAGTATTTTCTCCATTATCTTTATTTCTAGATGCTTGCTAATTGGAGGATCTTTAAAAGCTGTGGTGAATACTCCCTGAATATAGAAAGCTTAGGCTGCTATCAGGAGTACCGCAGTGCCTGAAGTTGCATTAAGCAGAGCCTCATCAGCATTCAGCACCATTGCCATAGCGTAAAACCTAGAAGTGGGAAAAATACATACTGAAACATAAGAAGGGAAGATGAAATGAGCCCAGTGAGCAGAAAGAAAAGCTCCTTATGTCTGTTCTGAAGCTTCTTTTTGTAATGAATCCCCCTCCCAACCAATGTTGTAAGTTTCAGGTGATGTGTTCTGCAAATAGATCAGCAATGTCACTTCTAAAATTGCACCTTTTTGGCATGCAGGTGTTAAAGCCAGCCAGCTGGTAGCCAGGCTTTACCCAAGGCTGTATTATAGAAAAAGAGTATGTTAGATCATCTAGCAGCAATTACAGTAAAACACCTCTGGCTTGAGCACGAATCACTGTTACTGTTGCTTCCTGCAGTGAATTCTGTCACTATCATATTTGCTTCCTTTTACACTCCCAGGTGTCAGACGTATTTGGCTGGAATTATTTTTCTAGGCTGAGTTGTTCCACAACTTCTCCAGAAACTGAAATGATTGTTAGTTCTCTAACAGTTCTCAAAGACCAAGATCTTTGTGAAAAATTACAAAGGTATATATCAGATTATATTCTGAAAGGTATTGCAAAATACATTAAATAAATGATGAGATATCCTTTGTTAGACCTGCTCTAGTCACAGATGTGATATTTTTCCTTTTTTCTTTTCCATTTCACCATGATAATCACTGCAGCAAGTTGTAAATGCAATGAAACTACCTGCTATCTATGATGGAGAGAACACAGAAATTGATTTATGATATTGTACTGTGCAAAGCTCAGGTGCAGTCATAAAATCTTGCTACTTTCAGGAATGTCTGGAAAGAAAGAAATCTCTAGGAAATAAAAGGAAGAAAGGAAGAAATAAAATAAATGAATCAACAGGAGCAAAGCAGAATATTCCCCTTCTCACATGTAAAAAGTGTAAGGGAAGTTTGTATATGCACAAACACTGTAATGGAGCATTCAGTTGTTATTTGAAGTTTCTATAATTCTTGCTCATCACATTAATTAACTAAGATATTTGCATAGTACTGTTACTGCCAGTTATTGTTAGCACCTGTGTAATTCCATGTGTTGTAGGTATTAATGTTCAGAAATAGCTTAAACTTTGTGTGGTTTCATGAATTGTTTTTCACAGGCTTTCTGAAGAACAGAGGTGCACTGAGATAAAGCTGCTCTTCTTCCATGAAGTCTTCCCCCATGGTATCCTCAAAGGATCTGAAGAGCTGGAGAACAGAGCTGCTGTCACAGGAGAAATGTGGGGCCATGGTTGAAGCACAGATGAAGTTGTTAAAAGGGATGTAGACCTGGCTTAGAAGGCAGAGTGCAACCTGGTTGATCTAGACAAGTTGACTTTTATATCTGTAAGAAAAACATAGCAGTATTCTCTGATTTCTTCTATTGCTAGCCAGCGTAAAACACTATAGGGTTCTACATGTCATCTCTTTATAAGAAAAAGGTGTCTGTCCACAATCTCCCAAGAAATCCAAAGGAATTATCCCCACTATTTGTGGTGAATTAATTAAAAGATCATTCTGTTGGTTTACTAGTGTCTTTGAAGGGTTGATTCAGCTCTAGCAGCAGTTATAAAGCCTTATTCCAAGGGAAAAATCAGTCTGAGAACAAGGTTTCTGACGGAGCTTAGTGGTTTTTATTTTGTGATTCTCTCATTTAAACAACTCTCATTTAAACAACTGATGAAAATAATTGACAACTAATACAAATAATTTGCAAATAATTTGCAAATAATTTTTATATTTCAAATTCATGCCTGCCCTTTTACTATCAAAATGTAATTTTCAAGATGTTTAGACCTTAGCCACTTGCATTTTGAACAGTGAAACAGACCATAGCCATCATGCTGTCAAACTTTCAACTGTGAATATGAAGGGAACTCTTCCTTCCCCTTTCTCTTTCAGAATCAACTTTCTTATCTGTATCGGACCAAGTGACCAACAAACCTACTCTCAGTACCTGATTGCTGTAGGTTGTTTTAATTTTGCATTTCAACACTTACCTTACATATATATATATATAAAACTTTTTTACCTTTTCATATACACCTTTTCACTTTCTGCCACAATTTTTATGTAATACTGTTAAAAATTAATTTAAATTAGGTATGGAATAAAAAATAATAGTACTAGGAACTGTAAATTTAAAAAGCTTTAGAGCGTATGTTCTGAGTTTAGCAAAATTTTAATGAGTGATAGATTGAACATGACTTCTTGTGGGGTCTTATATGCATGGGCCAACACCACATGTGAAGAGTGGACAGTTAGAATCTGTGAGGCACTGGCTGACGCAGGAATTTCAGTATAGGACTCAGGCACAATAGGAGCTATTTAGATTAAAAGCAGATAAAAATCAAATCTAAACCAGCTTTTGATTTCCACAGAAACTGCATTTTAATTACTGATAACAGTAATTCTTTGATCAGGGATGAAATATACTTTCTTATGAGGTTATTCTCTGATTGGTCAGATGATACAAGAAGATTGTTCCCTTAACCAAACCGAATGCTGCTTTTTAACACTATTAAATTAAGCAATTTATTTCTACTGAACCAAGAGCCATTAGAGAAAATTATTAAATCTACATGCATCATTTGATGCAACAGAAATTAAATCCCAGCAGTAGAACACTTTCTTAGCAGCAATGTTTCTCAGTGTGCCTCAGCATTTACTTTAATGAGATGTTTGGCATTCCTCTAAGTTTTTTTTTTTTTTAATTAGGATACAAACATACTATGACAGTGCCTTAAACTCATCCAACTTTTCCTGTGAATTTTAAAATACATTTATTACCACACATATTAATAGCAAGATGTGACCTGCTAAATAACTGAAGATGATCAACAAATTTTCACTTTTCACTGTGCAAATCTAAGAAGATATTGACACAACTTTGCAAAATTCCCATTCTATATTCAGAGAAGTTTATGCTTCAGAAAGTCTGAGTTACGTGAGAGGACAGGAAGGATAATATGTTCTTTATAGTGTCTTTCCAGTTACTTGAGCCACTGCAGGAGTTTTCAGAGTGTTTTTCTCTAACTCAGATAGAGCAGAGTGAATCATTCAACCTGTTTCCAAATCATTGATATTTTTGTTAGTGGTGACTACTTTCGCTCTTTGAATCTTTCAGGACTACAGGTAATTTAGACTGTTCCTTCCTGAGTGTGTCATCTGGAAATGCTGGCAGGGAAGGGATATGTGATAAAGTTCAGTCCTCTATGATGAAGCCATCAAAGATGGACCTAGAAAAGTACATTCTTTACAGGACAATAAGATACAAGTTTCTACATGAATTTTCTATTTCAATTATTTTTTTTTACACTTATAAATATTGCAATGGAGTATCTTCTAGAAAAGTACAATAGTACGATAGGACAGTGATTTAAATTTTTGTGTGTGCATTAGTAACTTCAGCTAGTTCAAGTTGCAGTTCTAAGCAAAGCAAAAGGAAATCACATAGCTGTGTGTCAGCTGCTTGGGCCTGACACACCATTTCAGCATTCAGCATAAAATGTGGTCTACTTGCAGTTAATTTGAACTTAATATGTGATATAAGTGGGTCAGCACCACCCTCTTTACAATGTGAAGTAGTGAGGCAACCACTTTTTTGAACTTTGAGAAACATTTTAACCATTTAGATAATTACTAAAATAATATATGAAAACGTTCTTTCCATTTATTGCAAATGAATGGAAAATTGAGGTGAAGGGAAGGAGAAAAAGTTTGAGAACACATATTTTCCACTCCTGTTCAGTCCTGCCTAAATAAGGTCCTGGTAATCTCTTTGAAATACTGCTATAGTCTGAGAACCTGCTCTTGGCTTTGAAGGTACAAGAACACCACAGTGTTTATCTTACACATATGACTTCATATGAAAATCAAAACAGTCAAGTGGCAATGCAGGCTCATGTATCTGAAGAGTGGTCTGAACTCTTACAATAAAACAAGCATATAGTAATTTAGGTCACTACTGTGAGATAAGATAATTGTTAGGTCAAAATAACAAATGGTATAATATTACTGAAGAAATAATAGGACTATAATGTTATAAGGCAAAAGAATATGTTAAAAATCAAAAGCTTTGAGTTCTTAAATCTGTATTAATTGGAATATGTCTTCTGTTGAGACAATCAAGGCCTACTAAACTGTACTGCAGCTAAGAGACAGTGTGCTTAATTAGCGATGCTCAAAAAAAAAAAAAATGTTATAACTAATGAAATTAAACTGTGACTATATACTGTTTCTCATCTAACACTGAGGCCTCTTTTTGACAAAATGAGCAGGATCCAGGATTTTATCTGTTGAGGATCTAAGTGAACCTGTTCCGGTTTAGAAAGAGGATAAGTAAAGTAATGAGGTTACTCCAAGCAATCTCAGTAACAATACAAGAAAATAAGGAGTCATTGGTTCATTTTACTTTTCACTTGCTTAGGCAAATCTGTCTGATATTAAAGGGTCATTTGCATAGCAGATGAACTATGTACCTACACTTCATGAAGAGGTAAAAGTTCTGAAGAGAAAGTGCCAAGTATGTAGAAATTAAACAATCAATACAAGAAAATTCCAGAAATCAACTAAAATTTCCTTTAAATTGTAGAGTCGTGGGATTTTTTTATTGGTGGGATTTTTGTGTTTTATTTATTATTTTTTAATCATCAACACAGTTTATGTGTGTTTAAACGTTTTCTTCTGGGGGTTTTTTGTTTGGTGGTTTTTTGTGGGTTTTTGTTGTTTGTTTGTTGTTTTTTTTCCAAAAAAAAATCTTATGTGGTGTATATAAGGCAGATCATTTCTCATCCTTACATTTTTTTTTTACTATTGATGAATATATTAGGAAATATCTGATAGCAGATTTTCAGGAAGCACCAGAACCAGTGAAAATCTGGGCAGTCTCTCTGCTGAATGCAGAGATCCAGTGGATAAATTTCTCAGTTGATACTGAATAACTAACTCTAAGTACCAGCAACTATATAACTGCAGTGATGGGGGAAACTTCAGATGAGATACTTTGCTTTTCAGAAGTGTCAATTAAATGTTGTGAACAGCAACTAAACTGCTGCAACACTCAAGCTGGCACATGTTCAGTGACAATGGTATCTATCTCTGCACTGCATTGCAGTAACGAATATAAACTTTAAGTTGAAATGCAATTAAAGGGCATATAAGATAGCAGAGGTTATGGTAGGAACTTTGCAAAGCTTTTCTCAGTTCATACCCTTCTTTTAATATAGTTCATTATCAAACTCAAAAATAAATTGATGTCAGAAATCAGTAATCTGTGGCAAATGAGTTTGGGGAATAATATACTTATTTGTACTGACCACAATACTACAACAAATTCCAACCTTAGGGAAAGTTCCTTATTTTCTACAGGCTGATGCTAAAGCATCTATTTCTTTTAGGTGGAATTAGCTGACATTTCATTTAGTACTTTAAATTCCACTTGATCTTCTTCCACCAAGAGTAAGAAAACTTGGTATTCAATCTGTTTTATAATTTAAAGATAATTTTTCCTCCAAGGAATTATGTGTGGAAAAATGTAGAAACAAGCTAAGTGTAACAGATTAAGAATGGGACAGATATATTAAAGATACATTTTCCCATCTACTCAATTTAAGGCAAAACAAAGATGTCACACTATGATTCATCTCTTCTTGGTGTTCAATTAAATTTGAAATTTATATTAATGGCAACACAACTTTCACCTCTTATTTGAGGAAATGTCTAGCATTCCGCATTTCAAATATAAAATTGTTAATATGGAAGATCAAAATTTAGAACGAGAGATAAAAGGAACATAACAGTGTTATTACAGTAGACAAAAAAAAAAAAATTCAGGCAACGTAATTTTAAGGTATTAGTCTGAACATGAAACTCAGATGTGGCATGAAGTCCTCTAGGATTTATTATTAATCATTCTTAAAAGTCATCGAATGGGAGGTTTTTTATTGTCCTTCACAACCTCTCATAAGGTGTTCAGTGTCTCTCTGTGACTACAGGATCCCAGTGGTTGAATCCTGGAAGCTTTTGTCACTAAATAAAGAAGTGAGCTTCTAGGGAGTCCTTTTTCCTATTTTCATATTCAAGAAAGAGGCCTCTCAATATAAAAGGACTTTAATTAGCAGTATTCAAGCTCAAAACTCTCTACAGGTTGATGGATATGGCATTATACATGAAGTGTCAGCAGATCCCCAGAAACATGTTCCAGAGAAATAAATACTTTTTAATCAATCACACATACTTCTCATTCAGAATTTCTCTGAATGTTCTCTTTAACATTCCTGAGTTGAAATGGAATTATAGTCCATGGATTACAGAAAAAAACAAACAAAATAAGCCCAACAAAGCAATGAAAAGATGACAAAGAAACAACTGGGGTGTTGGGCATTATCAAATAGGGAATTCACGGTGACATTGTATTGTTTTAATCAATCTATAGGTTTGTTAAACATAAAGGAAGAAAACAACTTTTTATTTCTTGTTGAGAAAGGAGGAGGTATTGGAAGATTGGTTAGAGTAATACAAATCTGTAAACTAAAGAGGGTATTAGGAGCTGTGAATTAATGAGGATGACTCTGAATTCAAAACTTCTGTTTGATACTATTTTGTGCCCCAGTCAAAAATACTTTAAGGATTCAAGATTCCTCCATCTGGTATCTTCTCTAATTCCTGAGAGCAGATGTTTTACACTAATTGTTATGTTTTCTTTTATTCATGATAAAATGTACCCAGGTTAAGAGAATGAAAAATATGTCATGTAGTGAATACAGATGCTTTTTATTTTCTGATTTTCTAGAGCATCAGAAAGTTCCCTTTTTACAAAAACCAATGTCACCAGTTCCTTCCTCCTCCCACCCCTGCTAAAACCGAAAGATTAATTTAACAAACTGACTATGATACTAGAGCTTGCCTGAAGACAAAATGTACTTTTTTTCCTTTTTAAAAAAGGGGGAAGGTTATTATTAAATAGGTTATTATTTAAACTCAGTTCAGTCCTTCTGGATCTTTCAAATTGACTGCTGAAGGACATATTTTTATTTCTGGCATTTTTACTTTACTCAAGTTCTTATTTCTGTGGAGAACTGTGTATATAATAATTTTTCATGTAGATATCTTCAGAGACAAGAAATAATTTTTTATATAACAGTGGCTGTTTGAGATTTTTTTTTCTCTATTGTGTAACTTGATGCTGAGACCTACCAATTTGTTGTTTGGTATGATTGTACTTTGAGATAATTTATTACATTTTTTTTCCTCTCCTTTGAAATCAACATGAATATTTCTTAAATTTGATGCATATAAAATATACATTTTAATAATTAATAGCTTTTCTGATTGTTATTATTGCTGAACATTATTAGGTACATTCTGTTTTAGACATCACTTTGAACATAACCCATCAGCTGCAATAATTTATATGTGTGAGGAATTAGATTCATAAACAATTACTTTCTGAAATGTCAGAACTAGATTTCAGTGGAGTTATTTCTAATTTATATTGATGCAAGAGTTAAAGTCACACAATTCAGCAGGGACAACATAGAAATTAAATAATGATCTGAAATTTGTTGCATTCAGTTCTGATTTATCAAGTCAATTATTTTGCAAATATTTGAAAAAGAATTAATAATATTTTTTTAAACGTATAAAGCCAGAGTTCTTTATAGGTTCCCATGACTGTTCATTCTGAAACAGATTCCTACATAAGCCACTCTTCTGGATCACCTGGATTCTGCTGACCACTTTAGTTTTTAAATAAAAACCTCAGTAGCTTTTCTTTTTACTTTGTTGCTTTTTTATCAGTAGAACACTTTACTAGAGGAATCTATTTTAATGACTGATGGCTTCACTTTTGCATGGAAATGACACAAACTCAAATTACATTTGTAATGCAATAAAAAGAACACAAAGGACAACAAGAAGGTTTTTTCTAAGTATGTAAACAGCAAGATGAAGACTAGGGATTATGTGGGTCCCCTGCTGAACGAGGAGGGTCTCCTGGTAATGGGGGATACTGAGAAGGCAGGGATACTGAATGCTGCTTTTGCTTCAGTCTTCAAAGACTCCCCCTCAGGTCTCCTGGACCCTGGAAGGAAGATAGTTTTGGAAATGGAGAACTTCCCTCTGGTTGAGGAGGAGGTGGTCTAGAAGCATCTATGTGGGATCAGTGTCCGCAAATCCATGGGCCCTGAAGGGATGCATCTACATGTGCTGAGGGAGCCAATGGAGATCATTCCTGAACTACACTCTATCATCTTTGACAGGTCTTGGAGAACAGGAGAGGTGTCTGAGGACTGGAGGTCAGCCAATGTCACTCTGGTCTTCAAAAAGGTCGTGAAGGACATGGGTAATTACAGGCTGGTCAGTCTCACCTCTGTCCCTGGAAAGGTGATGGAACAGCTTGTTCTGGATGCCATCTCCAAACAGCTGGAAGAGAAGAAGGTTATGAGGAGCAGTCAGCATGGATTCACCAAGGGGAAATCATGCTCGACCAACCTCGTAGCCTACAATGTCATCACCAGCTGGGTAGATGGAGGGAGAGCAGTGGATGTCATCTACCTTGACTTCAGCAAGGCTTTTGATACTGTCTCCCATGACATCCTGATAACAAAGCTGTGAAAGTGGGATAGGTGACTGGACAGTGGGGTGGGTGGAGAACTGGATGACCAGTCAGACCCAGAGGGTGGTGACCAGTGGAGCAGAGTCTGGCTGGAGACCTGTGACTAGCAGTGTTCCCCAGGGGTCAGTGTTGGGTCCACTCTTGTTTAACATCTTAATTGATGACCTTGATGAGGGAATCGTGTCCACCCTCAGCAAGTAACCGTTGAGACAAAGCTGGGAGGTGGCAGACACACAGGAATTCTGCGCTGCCATTCAGTGAGAGCTGGACAGGCTGGAGAGCTGGGCAGTGAGGAACCAGATGAGATTCAATAAAAGCAAGTGTAGAGTCTTGCACCTGGGAAGGAACAACTGTGAGTATCAGTACAGGCTGGGGGATGACATGCTGGAGGGGCAATGGTCACAAGTTGGAGTACAGGAGGTTTTGCATGTGAGGAAGAACTTCACGGTGAGGGTGATGGAGCACTGGAACAGGCTGCCCAGGGAGGTTGTAGAGTCTTCTTCTCTGGAGATATTAAAGATCCATCTGGATGCCGACCTGTACGACCTGCTCTATGGAACCTGCTTTGGCAGAGGGGTTGGACTCTATGATCTCTCAAGGTCCCTTCCAACATAGTTGGGGAGCTTCTCTGTGATGGACAAGGGGCTCTTGGGAAGGTAGCAACCTGAACATGAGCTAACAGTTTTTAAATCCAAAATAAAATAAATCTAAAAGACTTAGTGAAACGCTCACATAGATATAAATTAGTTTCTTATCTTTTTTTTTTTTTCTGAAAGCTTTGAGCAGCACACTATTTTCCAGCATAGCTAGCCACTTCTGAGTAACTGAAGATCTGAAACTAGAAGTAAAAAAAAAGCGCGTTTTCCATACTCTCTGTGTCTTCATTTAATGTTCTTGATGTTAATAAATAATTTCAATAGAATGTAATAATAGTAGATTTCTGTATGGCAGGCACAAATTTTCATTTAAAATAAGACCATCCATTATAATCATAGACAGGGTACTTGAACTGAATATCACCACTCAGTTAAAATAAAAAATAATGGAAATGACATCTTTAATAGAAAATGTTATATGGATACATAACAAGTGGTGCACATTTAAAATGTTTTCTATAAGTCATGTATGCAATTTTGGATTTTAGAACTCAGACATGGAACACTGCATCTTTTTTTTTCTTTTGAGGTATCAGAGTCCATAAAGCTATTTAACTGTATGTTTTATATGAGCATAGGCAACTGCTTAAACAAATACAGAGTAATAACACAAACAGTAATTACAAACCCAAGGGAGATGACAGAGCATAAAGTTGTAATTTACTCTAGGGACTCCTGCAAAATAGTAAAAAAAAAAAGAAAAGTCAGGACTGCTGTGGTTTTGTGACATATGAGCTCATTTCTGAGTTCCTTCAAAATGTAATACATATTCAGGAAGAGACCTTCAACAAAATGAATTCAAATATCAAGTATGAAAAGTATGAGACAATAGTAATTAAAAAAAAAAAAAGAAGAGAGAGAGAAAGAGTGCTTAACACTCCATGAAATGTGTTGTTCAATCATTTTTTCAACAGGCTGATTATATAATTATTTGTAAGTAGGCTTGAAGTTCTGTGTAAAAAAAAAAAAAAAATAAATCCAAAAACTTAACTATATCCAGAGTTATTCTAAGCTTTTAGTCTATTTGCAGATTTAGAAGAGCTGTATGATTAGATCCACTCAACATGACACTGCTCCATGGAAATGTGTAATCACATATGATAGTCATGCTCTTTATTTAATGATATAAATCAATGATTAAAATTATTTTGATTGAAAGAACCATAGATAAATGTATACTACATATAGTATTATAGAATAGACACAACCCAATATCTAACCTTACAAATATGTGGTCTTAGAAAAATATTGTTAGTACTGTGCTAAGACATGAGGAAAATATTTTATTTCAATTTTATTTCAATTTTATGAATAAAGTATTTTGCTTTTTACATAAAATATTTTTTATGAATGAAATGTGTTTTTCTGAATCCACAGTTCAGTACTTTAAAAGACCTTGAAGAAATGCTGAGTGTTAGTACATGGTTTTTAGTTTCTGTTTAAGGCTACAAGTGAATGAGTCTTTCCTTGACAAGCTCCAAAACATAATACTCAGCACTAAATCATAATACTTGTAGGCCCATAGAATATTCTAGGGAGCAACTTACATTACCTGTGTCAGTAATGTGCTAATTGCAGCCCTCTAAATAGGTTTGGCTCCAATGTCTAACTCCAAAGACAAACTGAATGGCTCCAGAAGGTGAACTAACTCCAAAATCTATCAGAACTTTTCCAAAAAGGATTTATAAGTGCATGCATTTCCAATAGAAATATAATTGCTTCCATGGCTTGTGATCTGCAGATTAAGCCATCTCCAAGTGGGTTTGGACATGCTAGCCCATAGCAACCTTTATAGAGCAGTACAGAATGTTACATTAATAATGTCTATGTTTAAAGAGTTGACAAAGATCTAGTCACAAACTTGATACAGAAAGCACAGGATATCATACGTAACTTCTATTTATATATTTTGGTAATGTTGGGCATTTGCAAATAAGAGTTTTATTGTTTTGCTGTCCAATTCTCCTCCAAATCAATAATTCTTAATGTCATTGTAATAGTTTTTCAAATAAATTATCAAAATAAAAGTTTATTTAATTGACATGACTAAGAAATAAGATATTACCTAATTATATAGTCTCATTTGTATAACACTAGCAGCTTCATTTTGCCTAGAGTAGACCTCTCTTAATTGGATGTTATTCAGACAGTACTTCCTACAGTTCTCCAGTTTTTATCCAAATGTATTATGAGACTGAAAATCTGTCACTGCATACCTAGCTCCATAAGTATCCTGTTAGGTTATTCTCCCATCACATAGTTCCTTCCTTCTAATTTTTACTCAGCTAGATTCTGTGTCTAGTTATCTCTGCTGTTTACAGCTTTAAGTGAAGACCTGCTATTTGCCCATTTTCTCCCTTGTATATATCATAATTAAGTAACCTCTCATCTTTTCTGATGAATGAAACTGCATTTGTCCTTTGGAAAAACTTCATCTAGCTATTGAATCATTTTCTTCAGTTTCTGAACTCTCCAACTTTCAAATAGCCCCTTAAAATCTATTGCTTTACCTTATACAGTATTCCAAGTAGGATTAGCGATCAATTGGGAAACCAGTAAAATTGAGAGAGTGAAAGGGTAAAGCTTTTTAAGATCATTACTGTTGAAGTCAGAAATTCTTAACCACAGAAACTTCTGTTTCTATAAAACAGTATTTCCACTTCTAAAGATTTTCCATCTACATCTTTGAGATGCAATTCCTGGTGGATACAGACAAAAAGTGTTTCACAATATTTTATGGAATTGCAAAATGTCTTTGACCTGACTGTATGTTCCTTAATTACCTTTGCTGCAAAAATTAGAATATCATTTTCATATGCACTCAAATTTCTGGAATAAGAAAACTTATGGTCACACATGTATTATTCTGTAGTAGGATACATTAATTTGACTTAAAAATTGACTCATCTATTTAAAATGAGCTGTAAGGTCTTTTGTTGCAGAGCTCTATACACTTACTGACCCTGAAATTCTTCCTGCAATCTATAGCACATACTCTCTCTCTTTTATTTTTTTTTTTTTCCTGATCTGAGAGAGGAAGAAGAAAGAATGTGAGTTGTGATGTGTGTTCTCTGTGTTTATCCAGAGAAAATGTCTTTGGACTATTTCTGACATGTTTGTCTTAAAATGCTACCAAAGGCACTTCTTTTTCACAGACACTAACCTCTGTTCTCGTCCTATCATTTTTGTGTCAGGTCACACAACGCAGTGAGGTTTAATTGACTAATCTCTGCAGTAGTAGCTAATTTGAAAAATTCCAGGAGAAATTTTAGAATTATATGTATCAGAAAAACAGTCACCAAATAGTATGAAGTATTTGGGCTTGATGTAAAATTTGGGCTTGTGTTGGTGGGGGCATAAGGCATGTAACACTAAGGAAGAGAAGCAATATTTGTCAAGACTGCCAACAGTCTTGACAGTCAATATCTGAAGATGCATGCAATTAAATATATTGCAAGAGAGGTTGAAAAATAAATAACTTTGAATATTAGGGTTTTGGGGTGTGTGTTCAAGTTGTATTTGATAATAAAGATTCATTTCAAACAGGTTTTGGTTTTATCTTTTAGCAGAAAAACCTCTCAAATGTAACTTTTAAATATTAAATGTCTCTATGTTTTCTAAATATTATAGACTCCATGTTTTACTGACACAATTTATCTTAGTGGTTTAGATTCTGAGTAAATAGCACTTTGGGACCAAATGATGCAATGTGTGAAAATGAGAGTGTTATGATCACAAATTTTTCATTACAAACAATACATTTTTCATTATTTTTTTTTTAATCAGTTAATAGTTTTTCCAATGTGTTTCCTGAATCCCACTAAGAATCTAGAGTGGAAATATGAGACTTCTTGAAATAAGACAGTTCTTCGTGGAAGTCTCAGTTTATCTGTGAAGTATGAAAGAGGAAAACAGTCTAATCCATAAAAAGATTCCTGTAATTGTAGCCTATAAATGATAATTGAAGACTGACTTACATGAAAAGTTGGCATCTGTCTTGGTCATTTATTGAAGCCAAAGGGTTAAAGAAATATCCAAAAGTAAACGTAAGGGTGTTTTTCCTACTAAAGCTACTTAAATATTAATTTTAAATTGAGATTTTTATTTTCAAGTTACCTTGAAATCTTATCCTATTTTTACCATACTCAGCCTTAGTCTTGGGTCCCTCATTTTATACCTTCAAAATATAGATCATGGTTAAATCAGAAGCTTAACATTGGAATTCACCATGATCAGAATGAGGCTAAGTTTAATTGACTGTGCTCCTTATATTATTTTTTTTTCTTCCTACTACTATACTACTGTTTTCTCTGTTTCTTTCTGTTTCTGGTTTTTCAGAGAGTAAGGATTTGAGTTTTATATCCTATAAATCACCAGACCAATACAAATTTGAAATAATGTGTTACTTTAAGTTCTAGATTCTGATGTTAATTTTGTGTGTATTTTCATGTTTCAATTAAAGAAATCTTTAAAAATATCATTAAGCTGGTTCTTAATTGATTTTATTCATGGTAGTTACATTTTCACTAACTAAGAAAGAAATTTCAAATAACTACCTGAAAACTCCTTATTGTAGAATAGTTCCCTTCTGGTTTCTTTGTTTGCATATTGCATTAGTTGCTCACAAAATTAAATTCCAAAATTATATGTATTTTCTAATTTTCCAGGCATACATTATATTTTCTCTATGTAGCATATAACCTAGTTTTATTGTGATAACTCAGTGGCTTTCTTGATTTGTAGTACTACAAAACATTACATTAAAACTACTTGTATAAAGGGGAATTTGAATTGAGTGAGTAATGGTTCCGTTAGCAGACAATGCATTAGAAGTACGTTGAGAAAACTGTTTTCTGAACTGTTAGGAGAAAAAAGTAAAATTTATTTTCAATTAGATGTAGTAGGATTCCAAGTGACCAGAATTTAACAGTAGATTATTCAAAGTCCAAATTCTTTGTATTCACTTGAGTACGGGATGGTGCTCCTTTATTTGTCAAGCATTGGAACAGGCTGCCCAGGGAAGTGGTTGAGTCCCCATCCCTGGAGGTATTTAAAAGATGGGTAGATGTGGTGCTTGAGGACGTGGTCTAGGGGTAGACTTGGTGGCGGTAGGTTAACAGTAGGACAGGGTTTCTTCCAACCATAACAGTTCTATGATTCTATTTTTGCATGTGCAATGAGAACAGATAAAAGAACTTTGATTTCTTGCTTTCTGCATGAGGAGCTTGATCCAAGGCCAGCACAGTTAAATTGTTGCTATTGATTTCAATTGCTTTGGATCAGACCTTAATTCTGTTGTGACTGGATTGAAAACCAATATAATTTTCTCTTTGGAATTCTACTTCTCTAGTTTCATTTAGAGGTTTTTGTGGTATTTGAGTTTTTTTCCAACTTGAATTCTTTTCCCGATGCAATTCAGGAAATGATTCAAATAATTCAAACTACTTCCTATTTAACACATATTTAGTTATCAACTGTCAAGATAATTAAATACTCCATAAAAACTTGGGCACTTAAAATGAAAAAATGTTGCTGATAAGAATAAAGGAAGAAACAGAAAGGCAGAAAAAAATGCAAGGATAATTCAAACTGTTTCATCTGTAAATAATGAGAATTTAATGAGGCTGATATTCAAAAAGCCTCTCCCTTTTTAGTGTATAAAACATTTATTTTTCACATTAATTGTCTTTTTAGTAACATTCTTAGGACACTACTTAAAAAGAAAATATTATATGAATGTAATTTTCACAGATCTCTTTTTCTCTGCTCCTAGAAAAAAGCAGTTCAACTATGAATTTCAGCTTGGTGTTTGTTCTATCAAAAACCAATTTTAAAGCTCAGGAGACTCTTACCCTATAAACAACAGGCTGGCTCTCTTAATTTCAATTCCGAAAATCTCTGAAGTCTTGTGATATGGAACATGCCCTTAGAACAAATTTTGTAAAATACCAAGAGTGAGAGTCAGCAGACAAAGGAGAACAAATAAGAAAGTGATATTATGACACTATTCGGACATTATTCTTTCAGACCCAAATGTCACAACAGTTTGGAAAAATTTCAAGCTGATTATATTAATAATTTAAGCACACAGAAAACACCATCAGTGAAAGAATTATTCCCTCTGCCCTAGATGTTTACATTTATTCAGATGAATTATCCCATGGAGGTACTGGACTTTCTCCATTTGCTGTAGGAAAGTCTCAATGGATAGATTAAATTGAATGGTCAGCTCTTAGAGAAAATTCCATAAATTGAGTGCCACACTGGAAATGGATTCAACTGTGTGGAGTATGTCTTAATAAGTTGTTAAATAATTCAAAAGAGAGCAATTATATAAACTTTGGTATGAGAAACTGGAACAGTATGTACCTGTTTTTTTTATAAAAAAAGTATCTGTTTCAGGAGTTTATTAGTTACTTTCAACTTTGAAACTCTTTCTGTAGTCTATAGTAATAACTTAACATTTCTTGTCGGCAAATTTTGGGTATTGTAACAAAGTTTATGGAGTGCAGATGGATAAAACCTGAAAGAAACTTAAATGCTAGGTATTATAAAGAGGAAAAAATTCAATGGTCTAAGATTAATAACAAAACTAAAGGAGAAAGAAAATATGGTATAATACTGGAAAAATGGATGGAGGCTACTGATGCATAGCTCTGAACAGATTTCTTAGTTACCTATATTTGTTGAAGAATATTAAGTACCAAGACATCACTGAAGACTTCAGCTGAGAGTCCCCCAAATGCAGTCTGGTGTTCAAGCAAGAGAGAAAGATTTATTACAAGGATTAAAGTAAAATTAGGTAGATGAGACAGAAACAAATGCAGACTTAATAATAAAACTCTTTGTCTCTGGGGTGGGAAAATAAGTAAATAAGAACCAAAAAGTTTTTCACTCAATTTAAGAAACATCAAAAATATCTGGAGGTTATCATAAAGGTGTAGAGGTTATTTTAAAAATTATCAACAAAGCTTATGATGATAGGTATGGAATTATGTCCTGAAAACAAAAAAAAATGTCTGACAAATTATGTTCTTATGTGTGAACCAACAATAATGATTTCTGAAAGTGTTAAAGGACTGAGTGGACCTGTCAAAAGTAAGAGGGTTTTACAGGCAGTGAAGAAGACAAATTTACTGCCATGCTGCTACAAGAAACACATTTACAGATTACTAATGAAAATATTTTAGAACAACATGGGCGTAAAAAACCACCCCATTGTTGCCAAAGACAGTTTAACAGGGAAGTAGGTAGAAATTTTATTACCTGTACATTGATCCTGTATCCCAAGGACATATTTTGACTAGATAAAGCTTTTAAAACAGAAAAAAAAAATCTTCTTTAAGAAGCAAAAGAATAATTAAAGTCAATTATCAAACTCCTGTTTGGTAGAGTTCTTAGTAAAGAAGAGATGTAGATGCTATATTGGTGGACAGAAAAAGAAAATAGTGAAATCATAATCATGACTGGCAAAGAGAGTTGAGAATTATGCAAAAGAGAATTTCTCATGAAAAAAAGCTAGCCATATATTTGATTTGAAGAACAATTTCTACATGACTCTTGAAAAATGATTATAGGACTATAAAGTTTTTGCTATATCTAAAATAAGAGGCAAAGAAATCATATTCCAAATGAACTCTGCCATCTGACCCATATATATCTATATCTCAACAGTCTCAAACATCAAATAGAAAACATACATAAACTTTCAAGGCAATTACAGAAAAAGTAAAGTGTGTCAAACCAGTTTCCCCATCTGTCACAGAAAACACTTATAAATATTGAATAATTAGCACACACACACACACAAAAAAAAAGGACCAATTTTGCTTCAGGAAACCCCAGTCTATCAGCTATAAATGCAGTTGTCTCTTACTTTGCACTCATGAGAACTTGCCCATCTCTTATTTTTATAGGTTGAGATCTTCTTCCTTTCATGTTATAACTTAGTTACTGATACTATGGACCCCAGAGATACAACTAAACACCAGTGCAGTTGACATCAGATGTGATTATGTCCAGGATTTGTTCCATTGTCTTTAAACGATAGCTGAAGGAATGCACAGTAACCTGGAGTTCATTTAGGAAAATAAACTGTTCTTCTAATGCATAAGATGATGAATGCATTATTCTACATCTATGGAGAAAGGCAGAAAAAGAAGACAGAGCATACATTTCAGTCAAAGTAGGTTTTTAAGTTGATGTTTCTCTTTACCACTAGTGATAGCACACAAATCCTAACTTTGGCTTCAAAAATCAGCTTTACTGGTATGTAGCATGTGTGGATTGACTATAAAATCATACTGGTTACATACGAGTAAATGAGAAATATTGACTACCTACTGCACTGTGTGGGTGGACCTTCTATCTCCAATACTGACTAGTTTGGTGGTTTTATAACATATAATCTCTCTTCAGTTTGAATTGTTAGAATCATAGAATCATAGAATCATAGAATGATTAGGGTTAGAAGGGACTCCCAGAGGTCATCTAGTCCAACCCCCCTGCAAGAAGCAAGGACATTCCCCAACTAGATCAGGTTGCTCAGGGCCTCATCCAACCTGGCCTTGTTCTAATTTGTGTAAGAGTGAGACCGAGTGGAAGGGTAGCAGACTGAGATAAAATTGGGCAGCTACTATTTGATCTTTACAAAAGATGGCAGATTTGTTGATGCTTTTAATTAACTGTCACTCATTTAAATCCAGATTTTTTTTTTCCTGTGTTGGATTACTTACACTTATCATGCAATATCAAACATCCTAACTTCAGATTTATTGGTACTATGTATTCTAGAATGGCAATTGCTATGTGTCATCATCACCTACAATAATTCCTAGAACTGTAATTCAGGTCAGAAGTGACCTTTATGATCAGACAGTCTACATAATAATCCTACATAATAAGGGCCATATAATGTCAAATAGCAAGGCATATATCTGTCTTAATAGCTTGTACTCCAACTAAAATAATAGCTAATGGCCTATGTTAACATGAATTGAAGATCTGAGATAGCTGGAACTCACTATGTGGTTCAATAGTGAGTGGTTGTTTTTCTCTTATTCACAGTTCTTACATGAAGCGTTCAATGTCACAAAACTTATTGCTCTAACTTGTATATTGCTGATGTAGATTACCAGTCTCTTTACTGATTCAGATGGGACATTGAGCAATTAATAAACATAGAGAAATTGTTTTTTGACTACTAGCTTTTGGAAGCTAAATTCTGTCTGCTAAGCAGAAGAGCCAAGACTAATACCTCAATGATAGCGTTCTTTGAAAACCTGCCTACTCTTTGTTCAAGGTTTGAGGAGCAGGTAGAGATTTAAAACCCAAATGTGTGAATGTCGTAAATAGGAGTATACAGGTATGTTAGGTACTGAGGAATTTATCTGAAGGAGGAATCTGCATGGATAGCCTAACCTGAAACTTAACTATGATGTAGAGAGGTAATGAAAATTAAAAATGCTGTAGATTAATGTTTTGAGCAATGAGAAGGGAGAGTCTGGAAAAAACTAAGATATGTAAAAGGGCACAGAACTCAGAGTGATGCAACTGTAGCCTGCCCCCTGCCAAGCACAACATACTGAGAAAGTTAAAGGAAACATCACAGGAAAAAGGCTGACTTTTAGGAAATGGAAGGCTTGCCTGAATTAGAAAGAGAAATTACATTAAAAGGGCTGAAAAGGGATTTATAGTATGAACAAAGATTGCTCAAACTTAGCATAAAAACCTTTTATATCAAGAGCAAGAAGCCAGCTAAAGAATCAGTGCGGCTCTGATGACAAAAGTCTGAAAGGGGCAAATGAACTGTTCTGTATTAGTTTCTTCTACTGATGGTATTCAGAGAAAAGTTGGTGTTATTTGTGTCAGGTAAGTCAGAAGGGCTAGAAAAAACTGATGCAAGTATATAGCAAGTTTTAGAAAAAATAGTCAAGTTAGATGTCAGTAATTCAACCCAACTAGATGATGTTTGCTGAAAGTCTTGTCAATAAATCAGTAGGATTGGATGCAATTTGCTGAAAGGCTGGAAATCTTCAGCTTAGTGAGGAAGGATATTGAGTTTCACAAAATGTATGAAGAAGGTATTCACCAGATCACAAAAAACCAATAGCCATGGGACACCAAATGAAAGTAATAGAAGGCAAAACAAATAATGGAAAACACCTCTTTGAAAAGCAGGCATTTATAAGTGAACTTCTGAAACTTGTGCTACAGGAGGTTGTGGAAGCAGAGACTATCTGCAGGTCCAAAAGGGAATGAAGCAAATTGAGGCTTTCTGTTCAAAAGGCAGACTACTCTTGCAGATGAAGATACATCATCTAACACTCCTTACACAGCAATCTGGCTGCAGGGATTTCAGGAGGGCAAATGTTGACAAAGTGATTGGGCTCATGTTTTGCTCATGAAGGAGTCAGAATGTTGGGCTACACGTATAATTTGCCTAACCAAGTAGGGCTTTTTAAACCTGTGTTCCTGTAAATGAAATCTAGAAGACCTTCTGATAGCACATTAAGAATCTGAGAAAAAAGACGGACACAGTCCTAAGACAAAGCAGAAGCACCAGTGACAAAGATAGGTCCTCTGTTTTCTCACCCCACTGTGCAGACAGATGTTCTGTCCTTTGCAGCATTTAAGCATCTCAATGGCAAAGAAGGTTGAGATTAATCTAAATTTTTTTCTGACTCAGAGGAATATAGACATAAGTTTCTTTATGAACACTGTGGCTAGTGTTCAGATCCAAATTAAGGTTTTACTAAGAAGAAATCAGTGTGACTTTGTCAGCTGTTTTCTCCTTTTTTTTAGGTAGGGTAGGGAAGGGAGGGATCAGAAAATCATTCAGACACACATAGAATACTGTACTGTTTAACGATGGGAGAGCTTCATCTATACTGTGGTTTAGGTACCTCCTTTCTATCCATTTTCCTCTTTCATATTGCTATGAGTTTGAGATAGAATGTAGCTCTTAGTATTTTACTAAGATAAGGTTGCTTCACTAATCCCACTAATAAATACCTTCCTTTTTCTCTAGCAGATAGGATTAGAAATGATCTCTTGGATTATCAAGTGCAGGCCGCTCCTATCATAGGCAACCACACCATCTACTGCCTTCAACTTGTCTAGTTTCATCTTAGCTCATGTCTTACCCCATTAATAGTGTTAGAAAGATGTTCCAGAACACCTTCCTTATGAGGACAGGTTGAGGGAGCTAGGTCTTTTTAGCTTGGAGGAGACTGAGGGGTGACCTCATTTATATCTATAAATATGTAAAGGGTGAGTGTCAGGAGGATGGAGCCTGGGTCTTCTCAGTGATGTTCAATGATAGGACAAGCTGGACAACACAGGATGTTCCATGTGAACATAAGGAAAATCTTTTTCACTGTGCGGGTGATGGAACACGGGAACAGGCTGCCTTTAGAGGTTGTGGAGTCTCCTTCCCTGGAGACATTCAAAATCCACTTGGACACATTCCTGTGTGACCTAATCTAAGTGATCCTTCTCTGGCAGGAGGGTTGGACTAGATAATCCTTCAAGGTCTCTTCCAACTCTTAACATTTTGTGATTCTGTGAACCTAGTTACTATGCCTAAAAACAATAGCTATGTGAAATTATATGTATTCATAAAAACATATTATAGAAGGTGGATAAAGTTAGTGAATTGGGCCAAATCTCAGACTCATGGTTTATCCCATGATAAAGAGTGATATACACACAATATGTGGCATGGTATCTTAAAAGCTCACAACACCACGATTACTTCATTGAGATATTATGATTAAGATCAACTTTACAATGTCATTTAAAAATCCATTTACTCTAGGCTTCTTCTAGGATATATTAGTTTATGTTCCATATACAGTAGGCAGTGATGTGTGAACTACTGGAGCTTCTTTTCAGGTATAGGAACAGCTTCAGTAAGAAGGCTCATTTCAAGGTTCTTTAGGAATATATTTTTGTTTTGCAAATAACAGCCACTTCTTTTTAAAGATTAGCTGAGGTTGGATCAGCCAATAACATGCAACTTGCAGCTAGAAAGTCAAAAGAAAATCTTTATTATAATCACCAATGCAGAGAAATGTTTCTAAGGAGTCACCTTAGCCCTATTTTGCTCACTTTCCCCCAGGCTTTAGAGCATTTTGTTGTTAATAATATCTAATGTTGCGTTCAACCTGGAGAGGAGATGAGAAAAGTCCCATGCTGAGTACCTCACAGTAGGGTGGGAAAGTCTTTTTTATTAAAGGGATGGTGGTACAAGCCTATAAAAGTCTGAGATCTACTCTGTGACTAATTCTGAAGCCTGGACAATATCTGTGCTGAAATGTACAAGTTGCTTTGCAGTGCTGTGGCATAAAATTCCTTTTTAATTATCCAGGTCAATATTTTGTGAATAGAAAAGGCTATCAAATCCAGAAATTAGTTCCATAAACATTAACCAAGGCAGGGCTTGGTACTTCTAAGTCAAACTGTTATTTGCATACCTGTAAAAAATCCCGATACTTTGAAATGTGTCCATGATGGGAAGGAAACACTTTGGAAATGCTTTACTTTTTTCTCTAAAGCTCATGAAAAAAATTAAAGCAGCAAATGTAACATTTAAAAAATATCTATTTTCAGGTGAAAAAAAAAGTGTCCTTCAAAATTAGGTACCAGAGCAAACAGTCTAACAAATATTTTAAGGACTGATATGGGTGAAAAGAATATTATTTAGTGAGGCTAATGTTGTCAGGGAGAGTTGTCACAATCCAACTTGAGTAGCCATGGGGCCCATAGCATGTTCTTGATTCCCTTGGACTAAATTTGGGTAAAACCACACCGAACAATTAATGTTTTTTTTTATGGTTGAAGCAACCAGAAATGGGAAAGTGTAATAGTAGGCAGTGTGGTGTCCTATTGAAACATTTATAAGAAGACATAAAAGAAAAAACAGAGATATCACTAACCTTGGATCCAGCAATGGTCTACTTACAGTTGTGATGCCCTTTTGGTGAGCTTGTACATGGTGTATGTTCATCTCCACCTCTAATTACACTCTTTGACAACTTACATGGTTATTGTTGCTGAGTGTTCTTGGTTCTCCGGGGAATGCCACTAGGGAGGGTGTCTTGAGGGGTGTTTCTGGTGGTCATAAGCTCCTTCCTCAGTTGATCTCTGTATGATGCCTGGCCATATATGGTGATCAGAACAGGAGCCAATGTTTCCCACCACAACATATGAAACATTAACCCTTGCAGTCTCTCACAGTTTTACTTTCTAAGGCACAGCACTGATCCCATATTGAACTGTTTAAAGGTCAATATTAATGACACCCTTAAAAATTACTCTCTGGCTGTGACATTTGTTGAACCTGCTCCTCGACCATTAAATGATATGACTGAAATCTGAATAATTTACTGGAAAACACTTAGGTTAGTGTAAGAGTACTTTAAAATCAAATCAGTATTTCTGTGTAATAAGAGAAGCAAGCTCTACTGGTAAAATAATTCATGCAGTGTTCATTAAAACAATCTTTCTTACAGGCTGACACCTCTATTGTCAGTGTTACTGCACACACAATCCCTGTGTTGCTTGATGTATCTGTGCTCAAAGTACTAGTTTACCTAGACTGATGTGATCTTTCTGACATATTTTTGTCTTGCTTGTGAGCACATCTGCATCTCTTTCCATCTGCACCGTGTTCTGTTCCTTTGTTAGAACTTTTTTATAGAGTCATGTGCTGCAGAAATATTTTACTTCAGCCAGAATATATGACTATAATAAATGTAGGATATGTACAATATATCTTGTGATTTTCATATTACATTACCATTTCAGGCAATTAAATAACTGTAGGCTTTCATTCATTTTAACAAACATCAATATCTTAATTTTCTAAAAAGATTTGTATCCCCAACTCCCATGTATCCTTATCTTGAAGTTTCTCATCTCAGGGATCTTATGTTAAAAATAGTTATTTGTTAACTTTGAAGGCTTCAGACATTCCACTAACATTTGATGTTTATAGAGAACACCAATTCAACTGTCTTTAAAAAACAGATCATTTATCTAAAATAAAAAGTGAGATCCTTTTTCTTAAATCCTAATATCATTAGATGAATCTTTTTTGGGTAATACCTATTAATTGGTATGTGTTAAGATATTGTCCATCATAAGGCTACATGCCTGAATGAATGAATGTGTGGCTGCAGTGGTAAGCTACATGTGGTAAGTTGATACATGTGCAGTGGTAAGATACATGTCCAAAAAGAATCTGCAATCACCTGATATTGCAATAACCTACACAAGAAATTTGATGCATGATAGGAACAAATTAAATGAAGGAGAGCAGAGAAGCACAAGCAAGCAGCAATATATGAAGGTTATCCTAATTCTACTTTCTCAAGTACTGATAAATAATGCTAAAATTAATTTCTTACGTGAGTTTTACAAATTGCCATTGTGGTTGTTTCATTCACATGAGGAGATCAGTATACATTGCTTATGTGGTAACCAAATAACCCACAATTAGTTGTTAGTCATTCTTATGATCCCATTGTGGCCTATTAGAGCTGTGTCACCAAACATTGGACAGTATCAGGATGTTATTTAGTCACTAAGAGAAAGTTCTTGCTGCCTATTTAATTTACAGCTTAAAGCATAAATTTTGCATAGCTGGCTGCTGCATATAAAAGGCCAAACTTATATTTCATTTCACACTATTGCCTTTAAATTTATCATCTCTCTTTGTTGTCCTCAGGGAACTACTTTGAATGCAAGGAGCTATAGTTATAATAGTTAGAAAGAAATCAGTGGTTACAGGGGAGGTGATCAAACAGTAAATAAAATCACCATTTATGGCAGTTTTAACAGCGTGCCTTTATGTGAGCTTGGAATTGCATCTCAAAAAAAGCACAAGCTAAGATTTTAAACCACAAAATTTTAAAGGTAACATGCTAAAAACTTGACTTCTTTGCCAGACTCCACCCTGAGGGTAATGGCATGTTTCAAAATATTGCTTGTCTAAGCTTTTATTTCTAGCAAAAATGATCTTCCACCAAATTGTTCTGTTCTGCAGCATAGCAACACTCATTTATAATCTGTGCTTCAGCAGCAAAGGGCTGTGTGTCTTTTCCTTTCCCATTTAACACTTATATTTACTCTGTTCCCTCCCCTCTTTTATTCTAGTTACTGTAGCAACTGCATTTTTCGAAACAGCTTTAAGTAAAATTAGAACTTAAACAAAGCATTGGAAAAGGAACAGCTGAAGAGAAGTTTTTCTGCCTGTCTGCTGACAACACGTATAGGGTATAATAATAGAGTGCTGAGCTCACACACTATGCTTTCTACTTGGAGATCTCTTGGCAGCTAGCACAGAAAGGAAAGTGACTGATCTGATTTCATAAATGGAAGGAAATGGGGGGAAGCAGACGTGGAAAAAAAAAAAGCATACAAAATATTCTTGAGTGCCACAAAAAGAAAGCAGGTGTCTTCATGATGTTTTCATATGCTCTGGACCAAAGTATCTTTGCATGTCATCTTTGCAGTTTCCTTTAAAATGCATCAGTTGCTTACTTTAAATATGGCTTAGAGAGAATATCCAGCACTTTGGCAGAGCAGTGGTAATGCGCTAGCAAAGGAAAAAGTATATAGGTAATCTGTCCCACAAGGAATTGGAATGAAACCAGTAATTCAGTACATACAGATTACTGAACATCTTTATTTGACAATTGTTTTCGGTCCTTGTTAACCCTGCTGGATTGAAAACAGGAATGGAGCAGTTGATGGCTTCCCTGCATATAGCCAATGATTCCTTCATTTCTCAAGCGTACCTTTACTCCCTAACAGCTGCATTGTCACACATTTCCATGCTTCATTATCACATGCAATACCATCATCTATGACTTTTTATCAGTACATTGTTAAGAAAATAATGTACATCCTGAACACTAAAGAAGTGATTGTGTGTAAAGTGTACATTACTTAATCTCTAGCAAGGAGGAATCTACGGTCACTTGCCTCTTCAAGGAAGCAATAGAAGCAATTTATGCTCCTAGCAGTTTTTTCTTTCTTATCAGCATAGCACTTGCTGTTCTCCTTGCTCTTACAAGGTTTTTTTTCCATCCTTGTTGCAGTTTATTTTACTGCTAGTGTATTGCTTGAAAGGGAACTAGTGCACAATTTATACCCAAATGAGTAAAATGCAGTAGTAATTTGAGTTGTTTTAGAAGATTATTTTCTTCAGAATCCACTTTATGTAACTAATTGCAACTCATCCTTTATAGATTTGAAAATATTAAAAATCCACTCTTTCGGTATTATGATCAGATTCAGATTATCTCACAGTTCTACATCTGTGACTCCTGATACAGAGAGGTCACCCTCCTGGATACCTTCCATTATTGATATAATTAGGCATTCTTACCTGACTTTATTTACTACCTTTTTCAGACCTAATATATACTTTCTTATGTCATTTTATTAGCATTTGGCGTAAAATACACTCTTCATTACTGCAGATATCAAGGATTTATCTTCATATACATGAGCTGTCACCTTGGAATTTTAGAATGATCTATTTTAGAGATTCTGGGAAGCAGTTTACGGAATTCTCCTATTCCCATGTTTCTTCGTCTGCAAACTGGAAACTGGTGCTGTCCTTTTGTCTTGGATGCTTCTGGGCAGTAGAATTCTAAAGCCATTTGTTTACAAGGAAGTGAGAATAGGAGCACAAACCCATTTTGATAGGTCATCTGGGTTATTCTTCACACTTCCCTGTTGTTTTATTGATTTACTAAACAGAAAGACTAATTCCAGTTTATGTTCTGTATATTTGCTCCTGCCTCACCAGAATTCCTCACCCTCCCCAAAGGTTAAATAAAATCATTTTGTCTTTGTATCTACCAGCCACAACGACAGTGAAGTAACCATCAACTAATCAATTTTATTGTGAAACTAATTTTTATTTTAAACAAACAGTGCCATATTTTTTTGACACAATTAAATTATTTCAGTGTTATGCCATAAACCCAGCATGCACCCTAGGGAGCAGGTAGAAGCTACTGCAGAAATCATGACACAAGTGCTTCTGCATCAAATTAAATATTTTCCCCTTAATCCTAACACCAGCAGCTGTTAGGCACTGTGGCTTACTGCATATGGCCTATATAATGAGGCAGATTCAGGCAGTTCAAGTTCATCTGCTGAATGCTGAGTAAGGCCCTTCTCTCCAAGGACACTAAGACTTATTGCTATTGAAACAGTTCTCGTCATGCAAATGAATACATTTGGTATTCAGGTTCTATAAAGAAGAAAAACAGCACAGTGTTTTTTATTACCAGGGAGACAAAAAATAATATGTACATGAATATGTTACATGAAATGGAGGAAACCTCCACAGGTTTTGCACAGAATTTGGTGCAAAAATCCTTCTTTTCTGTTAAAACTGTCCAAAAAGAGGGTCAAATTAATCCTTTGCAATAATTAAAAAAAATTCTTAGTAAACCTAAATCACAGATGGCTCTTCCTAACAGCTGACACAATGTCCTGAAAAAAGTCATTTACTGTAGGTGCAAAAGAACAGGACTGTCTGCAGGTGGATGATACAGCTAATTGACCCTTGGTATTAAGAGCAGAAGTAATCTGGTTCAACTTCCATTTTATTTATCTCCCATTCCTGCTTTAGGAGCAGCAAGGTTAAGGGCGATCCTTTCACACTGTCTGACAGCATGAAGACAGTTTCCCACATTTAAACAATCAAAACCTGTTAGAAAGACATCAGGAACACCAATTAAAACAATCCAGTAAAAGTAATCTGAAAATATGATCTATAGCAGAGCAGAAAAAAGCAAAGTGGATCACTGCTTGAAGCAACATGCTCATTACCTCCTGCTGCAATGCATGCTGTTGGACTTCATTGCCAGTGTGGGAAGTAAAGCATTTTTTTCAATTGTGTTTGGGGTTTGCATATCAGAGCAGATTAATCTAAATGGGAAGAATAGTATAATTGTGCTTTCTTTTTTTTTTTTTTTTATTATTGAGGTGGATGAGAATTAGTTGTGGCACTATAACTGAAGTTACTTTCTTGTGCTTAGAGGGCCCAATTCTTCCCCTGCTGCTGAACTGAAGCAAACAAGTTGGTCCAAAGAGTTTGAGGATTAATTGAAAAAACTTCTACAGGCTACAGATTACCTGTAAAGCCAGAATACAGCTGGTGTGTATCTAATCTCTTGAAACTGTAGTGACTTGTACCTCACAAGTAAGAATGTTTTACATATTCTTATATACGCACTTCACTTTGCTTTTTCACATACAGACAAGACTTACAGATAGCAACTCTAAATCCACCAGGACTGCTCACAGATCTTGCCCCAAAACTGTCCCACATGTAGAATTTTACTATGTTTCAATGATTCTACTTTACAGAAATCAATTTTAAAAAATAATGTACCCAGGATTGGTTATAGGGAATTTAAACATTCGTTATTACCAAACTTCAAAACCATTCATGTTATATGGAAGTAGCATTGTCTTACCATAGGTATAAGTAGTCGCATGCAAAGGATATCTCATTTTACAATAAACATCAAATGTATTAAAAACTTTATTATATTTGTGGTTCTTTTTAAAATAAAGTGGATATATTTGAGCTGAATGTTATCACCACCAAGTTTGGCTGTGTAAGCATGAATTTTCAATTTTTTCAAATTTTCAAAGATCTCTGAGTTTATAGAACATACTGTGAGAGGCATTTCTCACAATATGAATATTCACACTACCATGTGAAGTGAAACTGGACAAGTGGAGATGTTTTTGAAGATATGTATAACAGTGCTAAAAAATTAACATTTTCACCCATTTAATAACTGATCTGTGTGTTTCTTAACTTCCTTTTTTTGTTCCAGAGTCTTAGTTGGAATATACAATTAATAGTGATTAACTAGAACAGTTCAGTGGTAGTCCTGGTCTTACTAAAAAATGTGGTTAGATATTATTGTGTTTTCTACAGGTATTTTAATCCATTTCAAGCATATACAAACCTCAGTTCAAGAACAGCAAATAGGCATATATGGTGTTATGTCCAAATTGAAAAATGAAAACAGAAACACAAAATACCTCCTATGCTAAAATCCCAGTGCTGAGTACTTTGAGGAACCTCAAGTCATGAGGAACCTCAAGTCATAAGGAACCTCAAGGCATCTCCTTCTTTCTGACTTTAGCAAAAACACCACAAAAACCATGACAGCATGAACCTTGCCCAGTTTGGACCAAGCTAACTTTGATGCTTTAAACTATTATTACTTTTAAAAATACTTTTTAAAAATGTTTTAAGTCAACTGTATTTCTCAACTTTACTGCATATGGTGCTCTGTAAGTCAAGATAAAGTTCTGCAACTATGACATACAGTATTGCTACTGTTATGAGAAGAACAATGGGTTAATTTGTCTGGTATGTTTACATTAATGATCCTCATCAGAAGTGCAGATTGATCTTTTGCCATTTTCTGGTTTTGTCACATGACAGACAGTAGAACGTTAACACTATGTATTGTCTCTGGAAGACTGTAGTACTCTCTATTGCCTTGACTTTTTCATTTTTCTGTTTCAATTTGATCTGAAAATTGGTAATTAATGATAAATATAAAAAGCACAATGAGACAACTGAAATATAAATTTTTAAATGAACTGGAAAATTTATCAAATGTTTTGTGCTATGGTATCTCACAAAGTTTCTTTTTTCTTTCATTTATTTGAGGTTTTTCTTAATAGTAGCAAATAAATAAATAGCTCCAGATAAACAGAGAAACTGAATCCAAACCAAAAGATAAGAACACAACTGATTTGGGGGAACAGACCCAACTCTGTTAAATCTTAACTATATCTGAAAACACTGGAAGGACTCCATCAAAACAAACAAAAGAACCCCAACAAAATCTTGTGATGTGACCCATCCTTCATATGTACAAAAAAAAAAAAATAAAATTCAAATTTGAAACCAATAACATGCTCTTTTGCCCAAACTGCTTTGCTTAACAAAGAGGGAGCATTTCATAAAATAAGGCTGGGCTTTGGATTCAGATCATTAGCTATGATTGCCATTATGTTGTAGGTGCCACAGGAAAAGGGATCTATATACTTGTCTGTTCGGCTTTGCTTTACTGGTTTTACATTTGGGAACATAAACTTTCTACCATGTTGTATGGCCAGTTAACTGTTGCATTCACTCATTTGAGATTAAATAGAGGTCCTATAACAAATGGATCATACATGATCATGTTTTAGAATCCATTTTTAAAGTTTTAATATAACAACAGATTTTATTTTTTATCTAAAAGTGTACTGGTTTTGGCCAGGATGGAGTTAATTTTCTTCATAGAAACTCATACAGTGCTGTGTTTTGGATTTGTGATAGAAACTGTTGGTAGAAAAGGGATGTTTTACCTGATGCTGAGCAGTGCTTGCTCAGCGTCAAGTTTTCTGATTCTCACACTGTCCTACCAGGGTGTGGGCTGAGGGGGCACAAGAAGTGAGGAGGAGACACAGCCAGGACAGCTGATCTCAGTGGACCTAGCAGAGGTCTCAAGCCTTTTTTTTGATTTTGCGCTCAGTGGTGACAAAGCTGGGAGAAGAAGTACAAAGGGTAGTCATTAAGAGTCCTGGTGTTAGTCTTTGCAAGTGTGATGAGATCCAACTTTCCTGTAGATTACTAAATAACTGCCTGCCAATGAGAACCAGTGAATGAAGTTCTTGTTTTCCTGTTTCCACATACAGTTTTTAATACTTTGCTTATTAAACTGTCTTTACCTCAATCCATTAATTTTCTCATTTTTATGGTTCTCTCAACCATCCCACTGCAGGGAAGTACGTGGCTATGTGGGTCTATAATGGGGTTAACTCACAACAAAAGTCAATGTGCATAAGCTGGATATATTACATTTTGGGGGATTTATAGGTTAAATTCTATTCTGCTTTCCAGTACAGAGCAAATTGAATTCTCATAAAGAGTGGAATACACAAGAATATCATAATCCTGTAGCAGTAGCTGCCATAAAACTTAGATGTTTGAAGAAACACCAAATTTCAAATATATAAGACTTATTCTTTCTTCAAAAGTCTATTATTAGACTTTAGTGTAGTAAGGTCTTACCTTGTAGATGGTTGTATTTCAATAACTAAACATGTTAGAATGGTCGATTGGCTGCTGTGTATTAATTTAGCTCCATAAAGCAGACTTCATTTTATTTTTAAAATATTTATTAGAGAGAGAAAGCATAGATTGTTACTTTTCTATCTTTTGTATTGTTTATATTTTGCCTACTTTTTTTTTGTAATAATTCAGTCCCAGACAGCTTGAGACTCAGTAATTATTTTCTAGATTGTTATAATAAGCACAAGAATCGCACCACCCACATACATGTAAAATGAATCACGTTAAGTTGCATCCTTGTGTTTTAAATATTCAGTGAGTATCAGTGAATGCATCACTTCATTACAATCTTGTTTTTTGCCTTCCTGTTTATCTGAATCACAACATTACTACATAGAAGCAACAGCAAATTCATTTCAGGCAGATACTTGAGAATCTAGCTCTAAAATGGTATTACTTGAATAAATGAATCAGATAGCCTTTACATTTGAGGCAGTCTTGAATTAATTATCTTATTGATTAATACCTACAGGGATTTTTAATTTGTAAAACCCTGAGGAAAGATGAAAAGAAAAAATATCACAGAGACTAAATATATTGGTTGAATCATATAAGGTAAACACCCACAAAATGTTTTCTAATAATCAGAGAGATTGGGAAGAATGTTTGTAAGGGTCATATGGGGGATGACTGTTTTAGAAAGTGTTGGAATGACACTTTGAAATTAAAATTTAGGATTAAAGTAGGAGGAAACACCTTCCAATGGAAAAAGCTTTGCATTTCATTGATTTTAGTAGTCCAAAATAAATTGTGAAATAAAAGCAATCTCTGCAAACTAATGAATGGTCGATACTTCATTTGAAAAATAAAATAAAATCAACTTATTAATTTCAATTCATTCTAAGGAAAGGGGAAGTTGCCCACAAGTTGCACCAAGGCAAATGGATTCGCTTTAGTTAGATATCACAGCACCAACGTTAGCTGACTATGCCTTTAACTGACACCTAATTTCCCATGCTCACTAAAGAGTGCTGTACACAGGCCTTTCCCCTGGCGTATTTTCCTTGTTCATTTGTCTTTATGCGAAGTGACAATCATTCCAGAACATAAAACCAAAAATCCCCACTGTTCATGCTCCTTTTGTGCAAACTTGGTGGTGTAATAGGCACACTCTAGACTCCAAATTCAGACCATCACAAGAGATTCCCCATCCCCCCATACTAAGCATGTCATCAGATTGAAAACTTAGATATTATGCCAACATCAAGGGTAAATCTTTCTCTTACTACATCTCCTAAAAATCTAACAGGTAGCGAGGACTCAAACCACAGAAACAAAGTGAAAGTTTTCCTCTCTTGGGCTGTCAGATCTGACTTTTTGGCACTGAGGCAGCATGGAGCAGTTCTGAATGCAAAGAAATAAATAAGACCATAAAATTATACATTGGAAACATGAGAGTCCTAAATTCTGGTTTTATTTACATAACCTTAAATTAAAAACTATGGGGACACACAATGTTTGTGGATTAGATGAAACTGAAATATTCTTTTACTCAGGAAATAAAAGGTTTGTTCTGCAAATGGAATAAGGCTGTAGCTCTCTAGTTCTTGACTGCTTCATTCTAGAGGCAAACCTCAAGAAAATTTTGCAAGTGTATCACCTAAGTAAGCAGGACATATCTCAATAAAAACCAATTCCTTTAAGACATTTCCTTTTTTGGTGGATAACCCCTGTACCATGACTACAACATTGTAGATTTAGGCACTTGGATTGACATTTACAGATCAAGGGACCTTTGTTAGCAACTTTGTACTAACAGCAACAAAAGAAGGACTGGTGTTCCTCTTGTACTGAATTATTTCTGAAGAAATTCCTGCTGCACAAGCCAGAAGAAATAGGTTGGAATTTATGCTCCAGAATAGAGGAACAGATCTTGTTTCAATCATTGACTACCTGCTTACCTCTCATATGGACTTGGTTTACTAGCAAGATTTGTTTCTTGTTTATTTTGCAGATATTTGCAAAGTATTGTTTTCACCCTATTCCTCATCTCCTCTTTACTTTGAACATTTAGGAATTGAATTAAAATTCTTTTAAATCTATGATTCTTAAATTCCTACTCCCTTACATTCAATAATCAGTCTAACTTGATAGAAGACCTAAACTTCCAAATACCGATTCTTCTTTTGGCTGTTAGAAAGATTAAGATCCAAAATTATCACTGTATTTCCCAAATTTAGATATTTATATATATACACAAAGAGCAAATAATTTTTTTTAACGTCTGCAATAAAGAAATAAATTTCAAGCGTAGTCACCTACTGTAAACCCTGTTTTCAAGTTCTTGGATAATTTCTATGTTCATCACAGAACTGTTTTCCCTTCATTACTAAACTAAACTGCTTTTATCCCAAACTATTTTATTTGTCAACTATCAAAGAGCTGTTGCTACTTTGCTTTCTTCCTCCTCCCAGGCAATTTTACTAAGCATTAGTCAGCCTTGTATATTCTGTGACATGCCACAGCTGTTATGTCCTCTGTTTTATGAAGAAATTCACCTGAGCTATACAAGTTGGCACACTAATCCATAGGCATTTGAGATACTGTCATATTCCAGCCAAATTATACTATTTGTTTTTCAAAACGCCAGTCCTATCATCCCTCTGATTTTATTCCCCATTCTTAAGCTGAAGAATGGAAATAACAAAAACTTTGTCTTTGCTGAATATGTTCACTTACTGGCAGAAATACCACCCACATTTTTTCAGAGTTTGCCTTCACAGCACATCTCACATTGCTGGGTTTGAAAACTGCAGATAGTTCTAAGTGTCTCACGGCAGCAATAGGGCACATATACCCATTGACATATTTCATTCCTGTGGTACCAGGAGTTGGGCTTGATGGTTCTTATGGGTACCTTCCAACTCAGGATATTCTGCAATTCTGTAACATCTGAACCTCCATATTATACCAGTTAATATTTCTAATGTTGATCCTGCTTTGAGCAGGAACTTGAACATGATGTTATTCTGTATGGCTGGACATTTAGAGATGGTGCAGAACAACTGTGAAATCAAGATCAGAAAGATTTTTATTTGCAAATATTTATAACTATTGAAGCATGCTAGGCATAATTCTAATACTGCTTACATTTTAATTATTTAAAAATATTACATTCTGTGATATTCCTTGAATAATTCATGCCTGCTAAAAAGTAAAGGCAAGCACACACTAATGTCAATCCATCTGTTTCACTACTATGCAAAAAAAACCCCAAAACAACAAAACCACATAATCCCTGATTGTATTTTCTATGCTGACTTTTCCTTTGATCACAAGGGAAATATTTTCATTTATGTTGTTGAAAAAGACATCAGAATCAAACTCATTGCTGTTTGTAGGCTATACTGACATAAAAGAAAAATGAATCCCTAGCCAAGAAGTGACTGAAATTTTTTTTTTTTAGTTAAGTGAAAATTTTACAGGAGACTTTGGATGATTTATTATGATTATCATAAAAAAAAAATTGAGCAGGAATATCAATGCAGATAACCTCTGAGGATATTATAGCCAGGTCACATGCTGTAACAAAGTGTTATTAACAAGGAAGAAAACGGTATTACTACCTTTCAAAAGCACATTTTTTGCAAGACTAGGAGGAGAGAACATAGTATTTTTTGTCAAGGACTAATAACTGCGCCAGATCAGTGTTAATTTAAATACTACAGCTGCTCCTCTCACAACAAACCACAAAACTGGAATCAGTGTGAAGATGTCAACTTAATGGAGGCATTTAGAGTGGTTTAGTCCTGACTTTTGATGTAGGAAAGACAGATGGACTCCTCACTGCCTCTCCCTAAATACTCATTTCAAATGGTGTGCCATGTTTCACAAGCAATATCCTTTACAGGGAGAACAATATTTCTTATCCACCTGTCGGCATCCCAGGTAGAAAAGACATAAATAAACTAAACACTAATTTTACAACACGAAATTCCCTTTTCAGGAGCTCCTAGGACTGAGCATATGCATGCCATGGGATGGGAGTATCAACGAAGAAATCTTTATACCAGTCTTCTAGAGCACCTCAGGTTTCAAAAAATGTTCCAGGGGCTGATTATCATCTCAGAGAATTTCCACTCATTAGACACAACCCTTCAGCAAACTCTTCCTGTAGCGAAGACTATTTTTCAAACCTCAGGGCAGGGACAATTTTTCTCATTCCCTCCCTGAGGGAATTTACTGCTCATGAAAGTGCTGGCTCAACAGTCCTGAGGTTGAAGTTGTTATCCACAACATTAATGAATAATGCAACATAGCCTCTAAAACTGTTTCTGTGAAATGAATGGGGTTAGTTGGGTCATACCAGAACTGCTAGGCAAATTATATTTTTTATGGGAAAAGTCTTTTTTATAATGAATGCCACTAGGTAGTAGAAGGAAAATATATTAATATGTTGGGTTTTTTTTTCTTTCATATACACATTTGAGAAAAACTTTGCCTTTGCATGATTTAGAAAATACATTGTGAGACAGATACTGAATTTGTCCATTTTTGAAAGGCAGACTGTGAGTATAATCACTGAGATAAGAGCAGTGCAGATTAAATTGACATTTGTTGGGTATACAATTTTATAGACAACAAAATCCTAAAGTCTAATGAATGAGGGGAGAGAAAATACTTTGATTCAAAGGGAGAAAATATTTCTTTTTCTTTCAAGTTAGAAAAAGTGTTTTTTTAAGTTAGGAAAAAATATTAAGCAACAATATAATGGCTTAAAGATTTTAATTTGGTTTATGCAATTAACTGGAAAAAATATCTTCCAGAATGTTCTGTCTCCTATACTTCTTTCAAGAAGAAAAGCAGAGAAAGATATACAGAATTCTCCTCCATAATCTCTATATGACATTTTCTAACCATCGTTCTAACCATTGTCTCCAAGGATCATAGATAATCAAGTAGGAAAAAGGTACAGCTTTAGCAAGTGATAATCAGTCCAAACACTGCTCAGGGTGATTATGACTCCCTTCTATGATTTTCTTCTTTTTAAACATCAAGTAGCCTTTGAAATTAATTGATGATATTCATATCTAGAGGACAGATGGCAAGAACTTAGAGGTCCCAATATTGTTTAGTATTTTAAGGTACGAAAGATGTTATCTGGAAGAATAGTATCCTTCAACTTCAGAAATTACAGTTATGCAAGGTATACACACTTGGGATTTCTATCCGTGTTCAGTAGTACTGTAGAGTTCCAACATTAAGATTCATGTCCCCTGACTTAACTAGCCAAAGAACATAAATAATTCAGCGGCATTTTAGCCATAATGCAGTTCTGTCCAACTAAGCCTTTTGACACTCACAGGGTAGTTATTTAGCAAGCTTGTGCCTCAGCAATGAAGAAAATCTTTTTTCCTTTTGCATTGCTGAGTGGACTGAAAAGTGAGTAATACTGAAAATTTGCCCAAATATCTTCTTTCCCCTGTTTTGCCACAAACTCTCCCTTGGTCATTATAGTAATTACACCCCCTTTTAACAAGACCTTGAATGAATAACTGCTCCCTTTATTCACCTTATTCCCAAATATCATGAATTAACTAATTAATAGTGCAAAAGCAGCATAGACTAGCTATCTAGCCATCCCTATCTAATAAAACGTGCCTCATGGCCAGACTCTATATTTATTCCAATATACAACATTCCCAATTTAAAGCCCAGAATGAAACACAATACTTTGCCTTTTTCTTTCCAGAATGGCAGGACTGTTACTGTGTAGCCTGACAAACATCACAGAGATGTTTTCACAGACATGAAGCTGTATATGCATAAGCATAAGTTCTGTGGGAGTAGAGGGCTGCGAAGGCCAGGGTCAGGGAGCTTCTATGGGAAAGGTGTACCCATGGAGCAGAACTGTATTTTCAGGTGGAAAGGCACCAGGAGATGTGTCCTACTTCTCCTGGGCCGGCATACACACCACAGTCCCTATCTTACTTCTATAGTTCTAATTAGTAAGTCTCAAACAGAAGAAAACAAACACTTCAGGCATAACCACAGATATCCTCTGACTGCATCCCAGGACAGAACCTGACCTTTTGCCCATAGCAGGAGCATGTTTTGGTCCCGTCTATTGACTTGCTACAGAGCTGTATCATAGCTATAGAAAACATAGAGACTTTGGACGACTCTGATTTTGGGACTGTTAATGAAACTGGAAATAAATCACCGAGAAACTCTGTAACATGAAAAATGAAGTAAAAGACTAGAAGAGGTATTATTGAGATTTCTGTACATCTTTCTATCTTGCACCTTAAGTAAAATACAGTCCTAATATATGAGGATACCTCACCCATTGAGATTCACTGATTCAGAGTTTTTGCTGAAGCCCCTTCCTAGTAGTAAAAGTAGGGTGGGCACAAGGTAATCCTTCTAATGAGAAAGAATTTATTTTACTCAGAATTGCAAAATGCAGAAGAAAATTTTGGGGGCCTGAGGTGAATTATACCCCAGAGGATCTGACAGCCTGGGTTTAAGGACAGCCCTGGAGTATGTCTCCTACCTTGACAAGACCTACAAAAGCTCTGGTTATTAGCCTCTATATAGGCTCCTCATGAATAGATCCACTAAAGAAGCCACATTGTAGAGTCCACCTGCCCAAAACACATGCACACAAAATGCAGGGGACACAGCTCTGCAAATAAAACAAAATTAATCTAAACAATTAATGATTTCAAGGAAGAGTGGGATATACAGGTTCTCTTCATCTGGGCTTGCTGTTGAAGGATGCTAGAAAATTAATGAAGTGCAACAAAACATGTTCCACTAACCGACCCTTTAGCAAACTGCTTTCCAGTGTGCCAGGAGATTGTCCTTTGTCATCTGTTTCTGATGCCTATTGCCAAGAACAATTGTGTAAACTGCCTGTTCTGAGTAGTAACTGCTAGCCTTGACTGTAATTATGGGTTTTCCAGACAACTGGATGGTATTCAGATGCTGGCATGATTAAACTAACCGAATACAGCATAGATAGAAAATAAGCTGGAAAAATAATATCCTGCACATGTGAAAACCTTAACTACGTAACTACTGCATGACTACTGAATTTGATCCAGGACAGATTCTCACATTTGGCAAGGTTTGTAAGATGAGATCAAAATTATGCTTAAATTTTCCCTGGACATCCAAACAATCTTGTAAATTTTATTTTAACATGAAGTCATCCTGTCTGAGGTTAAGAATCCAAAATGAGAAGGTCATTCAAGTGTCATGGAATAGGTTGGGTTGGAAGGAGCCTTAAAGATCATCTAATTTCAACTCCCCTGCCATTGGCAGGGACACCCTCCACTAGACCAGTTTGCTCAAAGACCCATCCAACACAGCCTTGAAATCTTCCAGCTTCTCTGGTCAACCTGTTCCAAATTCCAGTTTCTTCCTAATACATAAACTAAATCTACCTTCCTTCATCTTAATACAAATACCTCTCATCCTATCTGTACTTCTGTAAAGTCCCTCTCTAGCTTTCGTCTAGGCTCCATTCAGGTACTGGAAGGTTGATAGAAGGACTTCACCAAGCTGAACACTCCTAAATCTCTCACCCTCTCTTCATAGGAGATATAGTCCAGCTGCCTGATCCTCTCCATGGTCTTCTTCTGGACTCAGTCCAAGAGCTCCATGTCTGTCTTGCACACTTCAGAGCTGAATATAGTACTCCAGGTGGGGTCTCATGAGGGCAGAACAGAGGGGCAGAATCACCTCTCTCTTCATGCAACCCAGCATACAGTTGGCTTTCTGGGCTTTTATTTATCATACACAAGAGACTGAAACTAAATATCATGCTGTACTCATATAGCCTGCTTATCTCTTAAAAGGCAAAAAATGTGTGGCAAAATCAAACTAAAAATATGTTTATATATAGCTCATGACAAAAATGTACGAAAATGTGACTACAAATATATCTTAAAGGTTTAACTATGCCAAGGAATGTATAGATTTAGAAAAATATCTTTTAAAAATTATTTTGTTTTGATATTTTACCATTGCAATTGGCATGATTGCAAAACCATTATGGCTGCATGCATATAATTAAATACTCTTGTTGGTCCCTCACGAGTTGAGCAAATTATGAGGGAGCTTAATATGAATAAATTTTTAATCATTAACCAAACATAAACTCAAAAAATTATCCTCTTATAAAAGCAGCACAAGAGTATTAATATTTTGACTAATTTCAGGTATTGCCTGATTTGGCAGTTGACTGGATAAAAATCTGACCTATAAAGCTAACCAAGAAGACATAAGTACCGCATGTCAACATGTCAAGCACATCTGTACCCCAAAACAGTAACAAAAGTGCTCTTGTGAAAGGACAAAGAAAAATAATATATGCTACTGGAATTATAAGATCTTTTTTAAAAAAACTTATGCAGGAAATAACTTTTCACATTTCTCAGCAACAACAGGTTTATTAATGGTGGAGAAATCTAATATCTTAAGATTTTATTGCTGCTTTTTTGGATTAAGTTTGAGCAAAACATCATGATTCTTTTAATATCTTAGAGGTATTTCTACTTCAGCCATGTTAAACACTGGTAAAACCAAATATTTTTATGGTGCCCTCCTACAGTTCTAAACAACCTATTAACCACATTAAAATGAAATACTATTGTTATTTTGCAGCTGGGGTTTGGAATTACACATATAGCTGCTCCTGTCAAAACACATCTGTCTGAGGAAACACTGTGTGAAAATAGATTTTTATTTGATCAAACTGCAGGTGGTGAAGAAGTCACCATATGAATGGGGATGAAATTATATATGGTGAGGTATATACCTGTAATGTTGCTAATGTGATTAATTTATCCTTGATAACACCAAAATTTTTAAAAGCATCTGTAAGGATTCAAAGATATGTTGTCAAGTTCCTTCAAGTCCATAGTTTAAATATATAAAACATTGTCTGTTTTTTTCAGATATATGTTAACATTGTTTTCAATTAGTCTGATAATATTTCCCTGTTGATTTCCATTTCAAACAGTTTTCATGATAGTTAACTTACATTTTTTTCTGTGATGAACTGCATTAAAATATTTCCCTTTGGAGAAACCTAAGCAATTCATCATATTCCGACCCTCTCACATACTTAATTCCATGTACAGCAGGGCACTCTAAAAGCTCCATAGAGCACATATTTTCTCACCTACTCAGGAGCATCATAAACTAAGCACAACTGTCATCTACATGTCCACTTCTAGTATTAGAATCACATGCATACATTATGGAGATCCAGAAACATGTAAAGAAAATTGAACCAAGAATATGTTAGGAGCACTCTACATCTTTCCCTGCACGATGAACAATAAAGGGATGCACATAGTTCTGTACTGACTGTACAGCACATAAATACTTGAGGAAATGACACTTGAGTTTTCTTTTCAGAGTCAGGAATGACAACTGCTGTTATAAAGACTTTTCTTCAGCTGAATGAATCCTTTATTCTTTGAAGTTAACCTTTAATCCTCATATAGAAGTTGGGTATCATAAGGCTCTGAGAGCTTACAGATCACCAGATATATGTATTTTTAACTGGGGCTAGTGTTTTAAGAACAGGGTAGGTTGGTAAATAAATAATAAAAAAAAATCAATCTCACTTTGCTTGTATCTTGAGAAGCAGGCAGAATCTCATCCAACAGATCTGTTCTACGACACTGTTCAGAACACTATGTTACTATGTTTTTGTACTTCCAGGAGAGAAAGCAAAATGCTTCAACTTAGGAGGTGTCTGCCTTAGTAAAAATCTATAAACTCTGGGAGCAAGTTAGTTAAGAAAGAAAAAAAAAAAAACAAACAAAAACTGAGCACTGAGAGGAATGTCCCTGCCCATTGCAATCTTTCTTACATAACTTTACACACCATTTTTAATTAATCTATATCCAATTCATAATCTAAACAACACTGCATAAATTCTCTTTCAAACTCCGAAATGAACACAAAAGGTCAAAACTGTTTTCACCTCATGAAAACAGCAATAGTTACCCATAATATATATTACTACTTGAACAAGTATGATGTTAGCATTTACTTATTTTTACACTGATGCCATTTTCCACCCTCCAGAAAGACTGGAGAAAGAAGCTTCAGTTTTTATTTATATTGAAAAACTAGTGTCCAGAGATTGGAATGATCTTGAAACATCTTTATAAAATTGTTCTTACTGGAGTTCCCCTTTCCTTCTATATCTGTTTATCTACTGGTCTTGTATTAAATAGGATATGTTAGTAATTAAGGTTCTTCTGTACATGTTTGAATATAATATAGGATTATATTAATGTGTCTGATAAGAGCTCTTAACTGAGGTAACTCAATATGTAAGGCTTTCTGTATTTGGTTCAGCAATTCCACAAAGTTGAAAGGAATTTCACTGGTGTTCAATATTGTCAGGCAAAAGTCACCATTTAAAGTCTCATACTTTGTGATACTGTTGCATCTCTCAAAACTCGACTTTCACAAAGTATCTGTAAGAAAAAGAAAAATAGGCTTCGCACTCTGAAGAAAAAGTTGGCCCAAATTTTAATTTTTTTTTTTGTTATAACTAAAACTTAGCTCTATGGGAACTAAATTTGAATACCAAGACATAGCAACTCCATTGGTTCAAATACTTGTTCATATAACAATATTATTGCTTTAAGACCATGAACTTACTGTTGCTCCTTAGACCACATTTTTCTACAATTTAAATACATCAAAACACTGCACAAATAAAATATTGTTATTTTAGATGACTTAATAGACAGGTTACTTGTTTATCCTTTTCAAGTAATTTAAACATCAATTATGTTTACTACTACTAGATATGTCCATGCACTACTTAAACTTGTAATACATAAAGTAATGTTTTCTTACAGAAAACGTGCAAGTATCTCCAATTTTATTCTCGGCTGGTAAAAGGAGTATTGTATGCATAACCCCCTTAAACTGTTTAGCAAAAAAAGGAAAGCCTAGAAGGGATTAAAGGGAAAAAATGCGAAGAGCAAAAGTACTGACAAAATTAACTCCGGTCTCTCAAAGTTTCTGTTTCTCGTGAGTGTAACCATGAAATATAGGGAAAGGGCGGATGGCTAGAAATAGAAGTAATCACAGTCAATTGTTAGAGAAACTCACAGTAGTTCATTACCTAAATCAGAGAAGACAGAAGATCACCACATCATACGTAACTGGAGTACCTCCTGAGTACAGTGTATTTTTCCTGTTATAAAGAGAACAGTTTTGAAAAGGAAACCACTTTGCACATATCTTTACAAGCGCACATATACCATGTTTATATACCTTGCCATAGGGTAATGCAGGATAACCATTTATACACAACACCACTATCTGTAAGAAACTGAAATCACATATATACAAGATCTTGATAAACAAATTGAATATTGGCTTTCAGAAGTGAAAAGATCAGATGTCATATCAGCTATATATCCGAGCAGAATTTTTCATTCAAAAATTGATGAAGCATATATGCCACAAAATGACTAGCCCTGAAATGTTTTTGTTAACTGTGGGAAAAAGTTGAAAAAGCGCAAGTTTACTGTTAAAGATGACTCCTATCTGGAAGGAATGATACTAACACAAGTTCATATCTAGGTAACCATGATACAGCTGAGCTCCTGGTATAGATTTGCAAAAACAGGGTGAGGATCAACATCAAAAGAAACAGCACAAGAAATTAATTGTACTGTAAAAGACCTTTAATGTTCCTGTGTCTTATCTAACTTGGAAAGTTAGAGCATTATTGCACTTTGCCTTTCTTACTCTTATGATAATAGATGACTATTGAAATCTCTTGAAAAACGAAATTTTGCTTCCACCTTTCCTGTTAATGTACCTGTTTTCCTTTAGAATTTGTAATTAGAAACTCATATTACTGGGGTGGATTACATTAAAGAAGAAACATTGTCATTAAGATGCATAAGTTTTACTTCTTAAGAACTTTACAGAGTCATATATAAATTAAAATTTTGCAGGTTAATTGCAAAGGATTTGCAATTATCACTTCCATCTCAAAGTGAGAGTTCTCTTACACATATGATGCTCACGATATTATGAAAACTAAAAAAAAGTGGTTAAAACATAGCTATTTAGCTAATACTTATTTTAAACCACATATTTTGTTTTTTCAGCTAACCTGGGCTAAGATTCAGACTTGCTTCCACAGAAGCTAATGTTTAAGAAAACATTCAGGCTGCTCCAAATGAAAGCCATAGTTTTTGTAGCAGTTGAAATCAAATGACTACAAAAGATTATACAAAGATTGATAAACAAGCAGAAAGCAAACAACTATCCTTAGGTAACTAACAGATTATACTGCATTATCAGCTATTATTCACTAAAATATTTTAGATATGTGAGAGACTGAAAGGGTTAATGTCTTAAACACCGTGTTGGGAAAGTCATGGTTTGTGCAGCAATGAGACACAGGGGAGAGGCTGTTTGGCACAGAGTGTCAGGGGTGTGTGTAGAGGGCTTATGGCTCCCTGTGCTGATCACCACGTATGTCCAGGCACCATACAAAGTTCATCTTAGGAAGGGGCTTATGACATCCATAGCACCCCTGAAGATGCTTCCCTCCTTGCCTAGTGTCACTGCACAAAAGACCAAGAACATTCAGGAACAAGAACCATGTAAGTTTTAAAGGGATGTGTCTAGAGGCTATAAGACACAGAGATTATAAAAGACAAAAACCTGCAAAGCCATGTATACACCTGTGACTAGAGTACCACATCTGCAAGTGGAGACCATTGCTGGATCCTAGGACATCTCTTCTGTCTCATTCTCTTCCAATCTCTCTGACTTAGTTTATTGGAACATAAGGGGTCACAAGTTTTGCCTGGCCACTACCCCATGTATTTCCCCTGATTTGAAAGTAAAGCTGTAATTTGTTTAAACTTCTCAAATAAGCATTGTTACTCCCAGTTACTGCTCAGAGAATTAAAAGGCTAACTTCACCTTTACACAGAACATGGGGCAGGACATAAACTAGTATATTAATTTTTTTATTATTCCTATGTTTTACATAGAAGTGTTGATCTACATATACATACAGACTGAAGTAGGAAACTTACAGTTTACAAATGTACAAAAGGTAATAAGTACTAAGGGGTAATTTCTTTCTTGAACTAGATTAAATGCAGGTTGAATACCCTTTGGCAGATAGGAAGTTCTAAGGGTTACACAGTACTGATAGTGCACAATTAGAGTTAATACTGAGGAAATGTAACAAAGAATCCAGACTCCAGAATATTTCTTACATTCAGCTAGATCCCATCATTCAGCTAGATCCCATAATATCAGAAGATGAGAAAATATGACTGAGCCTTGTTAATATAATTCTAACAGGTAGAACAGTATCACCTTCTTGACTAATACTGCTTCAAAGCAACCTGCCAGGAAGGCCATTAGTAACATTGATTACACTAAGTGCAAAAAAGCCCTTGCATGTCTCTTCCTCCCCCCCCTTTTTTTTTTTTTTTTTTTTTAAATAAAAAAGAAGAAATCCATTCATGGCTTCTCTGACTTTTTGTGCTAAAGCTGAGAAAGTAAGCTAAGGAGGCATTATCTTTTCTATTACGATTTCTACAGTGCTATTGTGGTCTCTCCAATTTTCTTACTTTTACTATGGAAAAACAATTTCTTTGACCCATCTTAAAACTTATTCATTTTTCCTGAACAATTCCATACAAGATGAATATATTATTAGGAATAGTATTAGTATTTCTATTTGTTGTCTGATTTATCTTAGGTTTATGTCTTCAGTTGGTAGTGAACTTCAAAGCCATGGAGGTGCTCATTTCAATGCAGTCTATTACACCTTACTTCAAAACCATCAGGTTTTAGCCATTTTTCCTTGCAATATATCTGCAGCTTGGTTGAAATCCTAGTATTCCACTTCTGTTTCAAGAGAAGACAGGTGGTGTATTTGGGGAAAGAACTTCCCTTTTCTCAAGCCTGGCAGTAGCAAACAGTACTCAGTGGATAAAGAAAGGTTTATTGTCCTTTGAACTTATTGATGTCACTTCCTAAGCTACATTTGAATTTAAAAATCATAGGAGCAAATTCTGAATTGGGCAAAAAGACAGTGTTGTTTTAACCTATGCCATCACAGGCTAAAAACTGCTGGTTTCCCCCTAATAGAAAACACCAATTTTCATGAAAGAGATTGTCTGTCATGATTTAGTGGAAGCAATTTGATCTCTGGTGGTTGGTCCCAGAACCATAAGCTTAAACATAGGATCATTTTGCCTTTGACTCACTTCACCAATCTGTTTTCTGGGAAGTGCCTCTTAGCTCAGAATTACCATCAGCCCATTTAATGTTATCGACAAACACTATTATCATTTAAAGTTATTTTCTTTTGTACAGCATACTAAACATTCTGTACTGCACTGAGAAGCAATGAAATGAGCCAAATACATTCAAGAAACCTTAGCTGGCTTTCACAGACTTAGCTGGAGATTAATCAGGGCTTAAACCACCATTTCCTAAATCCCATTAACCCTACAAAGATACATACGTACTTCCAGAACATGACAGCCCAGGTTGACAAGGCCTCTCAGCAAAGTCAGTACATTCACCCATGCTTTCATACAGCAGTTCCACAGTGTAGTCTGCCTCATCTATTAGAATCATGCCTTCTGAAAGGTCATTCTCCCTTAAGCAATATAATAACTTATTTTTATTTTATTCTATTACCCTTTTGCTCTCCCCCTCCTTGGAAAACCATCTTAAACTTCTAAGATGTTATGGAGACATACAGCAATTCCCTCAAGCCACTGACTGAGTCAGATGTAGATCTGAAACTCAACTTTGATTCCTCAGATTTTTTTTTTTAAACTGGTTTTCTTTACCCTCAAAGTTTTCCATAGGAAAAGTGTGCCAAGTTCAATTAAATATTTATCACAGGAGAACTGCCAAGAATGTAGTCAAGATTAATTAACACAAATGAGGTATAGCAGAAGATACACTTCCAGCTCCATAGAGTGAAAAGTCAATGATCAAGCTCTTGCAGCATATTTTCCTGCCTTAAGAAAAGGCAGGGAGAATCAGACTATTTCTTAAATGACACACTTGCCTAAATCATTGTTTTTCCCTATCATACATAGGTTTGATACTAAATGATAGAAACTACCATTATTAAAAGACTTCCCTTTAGAGTTAGTGGCTGTAACACTGATTAGTACATACATTTACATATATAAATTTTCCAGGAAAAATTGGAAAGAGAAAGATAATTAAACCTCACAGGACTTTTAAAGTATTGACACTCATGTATCAAATGAGATTTTATCTTTTCTGACACCAACATACAAGCCTGTCCAGAGATTAAGCTTTCTACAATGCTTTACAATAATATAAAAATAAATATCTTTAAAATTTCTGCCTTTGTAACACTATTTCTACCACCAACCCTGATGGTTTGTGTCTCTGGCTCCGGATGGTTTAAAGACACTACCTTTAGAATTCTTTATACTTAAAATAAAATACAATCTATTGTTAGTGATACAATCTGTTCAATATTGCCATGAACAATGAATGGCCTTTAAGTTAGGCAGATTTATTTATACCTTTGTAAGAGAAGAAAATATAGGTGCAGATTTCACTAGTTTTCTAAACTTCTTCCTTTTCACTTGTGTAGTTTACCATCTCCTTCATAACTTGCAAACCTAAAAGTTTTTCCAGAAGCATTGTAAAAGAAAGATATTATAAAGAGAAAAATCACTAAACGTATTAATTGAATTTTGTCCAGAAATATATATTAAAAAAACCCACAACCTAAAAAGATACAAAGATAATCTCTAATAAAAAATATTCTCCATTAGACCATATGGAGGAAACGAACAATTGTCCTAGCTAGTGTTAAGTATCACCATATAAATTTCAATACCAATAGAAAATACCCTTTTATAAATAAGCAGAACTCAAACTCTTTTGCCATCACAGCCAACTTTATGCTGAACTTGAGAGAAAAAAGTTATTATCAAGCTGCAGCTGTTCAGTGACTTGATTTAAACGCAGCCAGCAACAAAGCACCTCGCTCATACCTCCCACTTTCAGTGGATTAGAAACAGGATGGAAAAAAATTCTACACTTGTGAGTCGAAATAAAGACAGTTTAATAAAACAACAAGGAAAAACAATAACAATAATACAGAACAAGTGATAGACAAATGCCACTGCTCACTCTCTGCAGAGGGGAAAAAATCCACACCAAAAGAGAAAGCCAACAAACTTTGATGACAGCCTATTTCCTAGCAACAATCCTGCCTCCCCAGCTAGCTTCCCCAGCTAAATAAAGAGCATGGCATTATATGATAGGGAATATTAGTAAGTTGGGGTCAGCAGCCCCAGCTCTGTCCCTTCCCAGAAGGTTGTTCACCTCCAGCCCACTTGCTGGTGGTGTGACATGAGAATCAGAAAAGCCTTAGCTCTGTGTAAGTGCTACTCATCAGTGACACCCTGCTGTTATCAACAGAGTTTCTACACAAATCCAAAATACAGCCCCAAGCTAGGTACTAAGAAGAAAATTAGCTCCACCCGAGAAAAAAACAGCGCATTCAGTAAAAAAAAACCTGATACACCTCAGCATAATTAATAACACTTTAACCAGATAAGGGGAAAAGGTTTCCATTAAAATGACTTCTTAGTACTTAAGTAGTAAAATCCCACAACACCTTTAAGTATAACACAACTTTGTTAGCAACAATACATACAAGTTAAAGGATTTTAGAAGTACCCCAGAAATAGCAGAGAAGCAGGTCAAAGAAACAAGTCAAGGTGACAAAGAAGTGTGACTCCTACTGCATGTTTCTGAAATTTCTTCCTAGCATGGGGATTTGGAAAAGGAAAATAACTGAGGATGGCAAGTAGGAGCTATTGTACAAAATCTAGGTAGTATACACTTCACATGCTCACAATGTCTAAGGTAGAAGGACACTTAAATTGCAGCATGGGAAGTACTTCTAAAACTAGTGGCTCCTTAGACACTATTTTGGGTCTGCCTTACCATGCTTTCCTAAGTCAGTTTCTGATATTGCCAGTAACTTAGCTCTGAATGTTGTTTTAAGATTAGCATTGCAATTAACTCATTACATCTCTGCAGAGTTAAAGTAACATTTTTTTAAAATGTGGGAGCATTAACAGAGTATATTGTAGAACTGCAAGGACCAGAAAAACACAAGTCAAGATTTCACTTAAAATTTTTCTTAAAAAACACCCTTTTTATCGGCAAGCAAACCACCCCAAACAAAAGCCACAAAACACTACTAAACAAAAAAAGTTACAGTACTCTGTGCTCATACCATTTTTAGTGCCTAAGAAATTACACTTTATTTACATTCTCCCAAAGAACCAGCATTTCTCACATATTTTACCTAAGCTTCTAAAACAAACAAACTTGAAAGTTAGGTTTTTATCCTGAACAGAGTCAGGCATGGCCTCCTGATCACCTGATATCTGTCTCTTGATTAGCTACACATTGGTTTTAATTATCCACCTGCTTTCAATTAAGTACCAGGAAATCCATCCTATTAACAGTACAAGCTAATCACCCTTGCACATAAACTGAAGTCCTTTTTCTCTCAGGGTGCATCTGAAGGATAAAATTAGTTACAATAGTAGGGTTGTTTTTCTCCAAGTTTGTAACCTTGCCAACAAAACACCTGTTTTAAAATCTATACATAAGTGAATACTATGCACCAAATAAAGTGCTACATCTTATTGCAGGCTATATTGAAAGATATTTGGTTTCAGCATCAAAAGTCCCTTTCGAAACCAATATGCAGTTGGCATATCATCGCACCCTAAAATACAAAACCCAGACCCTGCCCTTCCTCAAGATATGGATGCCTTTGTTTCATGTGCTGCTTTCGAATATGCTTTGTAATGACCACAAGTTCAGTTGCTGTAGCCAGCTGTGTGAGCAGTCCTGATGTTCTCCAGATGTGTAAAATGATACTGCACATCTACATACTATAGAGTCTTGATATAAAGTATTAGAGAATAGGTTTTAAAAATCATGTAAAAGCACAAGATGCATTGGCATATTTTCCATGATTCACAGATAAGTGCTTTCACTAAAATCAGTACCACGGCTAGATTTTCTTTCATTGTTATTTCCTTTACATACCTTGAAACATTGAGCAGAAAAAGATTTAAAAAACAAACAAAAAAAAGCACAGGCAATTTGAGACAATAAAGAGAAACTAGAGAAAATTTAAAGCAGAATTATATAGATAAGTGTATCTTTAATAAAAACTGTATTGTACGTAAAGAATACCTCTGGTACATTTGAACAGATATAATAAAGTAAATTTTTAAAATGCACTGTGCATTTGTATTTAAACAGGTAGTACAGCCTTTTGTTTTCAACAGAAAGTAAAACTGTAACAAAAATATCCAGCACTTAGAAATGAAAAGGACACTGAACTGTGGAAAAGATGTCAGGTTTTTGCTATAATGCTGGTCAAAATGCAAATGGCTATCAGATCATATGTAAAATAGTCCTAGTCACTGAGATTCCTGTGAAACCATGTTTAGAATTTTATCTCTTCAGAAAATAACTTCAGAGAATAAAAGATATATGATACTCATTTTCTACGTTGTAAGAATCTTTACAGGACAGAGAAGATGACATATAGTGGGAAAGTATTATACCTGATAGTTCTTATATATCGGATGTAAGAAAGCCTTCCATAAGATCTAATTATCAAGAATTGCCTTTTCTGCCCCAAAGCAATCATTTTGATGACAGCCTTCTATGCACCGTAAAACAAAATGGGAAGCCTGTGCTATATAAACTGGCTCAGCACTTCCTTTTACTTCCTCTGATATCAGTTTCCCCATCTCATTTATTTTCCACACATTAATGGTAGCAGTCACCTTGAGCTGGTGATGCAGAGTAATTTTCACAGAAACCTTGATCAGAAACCATAAATCAGCCTGATGTGCTTTTATGGTCTAATAACATTCTGCCTGCTCCTACAGGCCCTATGTAAAACTGCATTGCGGAGAATCCCTTGGATTGTTTTGTTTTGTTTTGGTTTGGTTTTTTTCACACACACTTCTGTATCTGTAAAACATAAAATACCTGCAGTGTAGCAAGATTAAGATACTTTGTTTAAACCCACAGATATGAAAACATTCAGGTATCAACCTGCAAGCACGAAAACATTCAAATATCAAACTGGATATTTTTTTCTCTGTAGATTTTTCTGCGTTTGGCTGTTGCTTCCTATATTAGGTCAGAGAAACTAAGTATTCTTAACATGCTCTCCCAGACGCAGTGCATCAACAGACAGAGCACACTAAAGCTGAATGCTTTGTCTAGATTAGAAAACGCTAACCCGTATAGCTGTATCAGCAAATCTACCTAATGTGGGAGCCTTCTGAAGGTGAATCTTGTCATTTGTTGAAATGTTAAAGTAGCTTTATAAGTCAAGAACTTAGAGAGATTGATTTCATTGCTAACACCATCATTTTCTTCCCATGAAAAGCAGTATTATTACCTTTAAAAATGCTTTCCTGTATGATATATTCAGATTATGTAAACCATAGTTGTTTTTACCGTATACATCACAGGCTTTTTTTCAGAGCCAAGTTTGAGAAGGTGTAATTTGATTTGAAGAAATGCATTCCCGCTGTTTCAAATCAGGTTTTCAACATCTGTCCTGTTCTCTGTCTGTCTATCTATTTATCTACCTGTCTGTCTGTCTATGTCAGTTATGTCAGTTTAATCTCTACGTGCATCAGTTCCTACCTGTAAGGGAGAACAATTACACTCTCTGACCTTGCAAAAATGTCCACACATTCATGCCCACACACATATCTCCCCTCACACCCTCCCATTCTATATTAAACTTAATTATTTCTCTGCAACACAGGTTTTTGTGCATAATAGACATAAAAGCTCTGAAAAGTAAAGTTTATTCCACATACATATGGATTTTTTAACCGAGTCAATTGTTCACCATTTTAGGTTTCTCATCACATATTTTTTGATGGAGTCATGTTTTCTTCTATGACTAACAATAGTGTATGTTTTACTACTATTACTCATTTTCTACACATTTTATGAGGCCCCCCAGTCAAGAAACATATGCAGCTGATAGCTGCAATCAGTGCACTACCAAATGTCCATGATTTACAGCATCTTTCATGTTAGGGCTCATAGATAAATCCTCAGCACTCAGTAGAAAATGCCAGCTGGTACAAGTCAGATTCATCATTTCAGGACCTGGAATATTAGTATCTGAAGAGAAAACACGGTGTGGGATGGGTAGCTTCTCATCTTTCTCTGGTACCTCTCACAGTATGAACATAAATGAGATTTGTTTTCTGTTTGTAGAAGGTTTTTGCAAACTGTCCAATTTATGGACAGTGTATAGAGGGTAGCAAAGAAAGACCAATGGAAGGAAATAAAGAAATATTCTTTTCAGATTTTCTGATTCATAGCTATGAAAAATGCAGTCATAGTGCCAAATCAGACATAAAATTTCAACCATTTATTCAGTCACTGAAAATGTTCTTTTCCTATGCAAAATAGCCTGTACAACCATTTCTACAAAGTTAAAATTAAGGAGGGAAGTACTAAATTAAAATGAACTGAATGTCAGTTAAGAGTATGGATGGTTATAGGATATACTTTTTATTGTAAGCTTCCACTAAATTAGTACTTTGAATATACAACCCATCTTGAACACTCATCCTCCTTAGTTTGGTACATGGCACATCAATTAGAACAGGAGTTATCAAAAAAAAAGCATTTTCTTACTCTCTATGTATTTATTATTGATGATTTTATAACAATGGCTCTGGGGTTTTCCTATGGTAATTTCTATAATGACATGGTTTAAATACAGCTTTTCAAATATCCACACTTTTCAAATATCCAGCACATGACTATTTTTCCTGAAGTCAAAATGCATTGGGGTCCTGAGGAGCCATGCTGGAATTAAAAATGGGAGTAAGAGTAGAAATAATTTCCCTTGCACACTTAAAAAGACAATTCTGTTGACTAGATACTACAGCAATCATTCTCTAGTGTCTGCTAAGTTTTTGTATTGAAATGTGCGTAGACTGGGCATTAAAGCATATTTTGATAAAATATCTGCAAGTCTGGTCTGTTTGGACACTAATGAACCTACTATTGTAAAGTATTTGTGATGATATGGACATGCAAATGATGTAGGTACAATTTAATCAATAGATAAGGTAACCCCAAATGTATCCTGAGATAAAATTTGATATGCAAAAGATGTGGTTCAAAGTAAAAAAATATTTCAAAACTTTTATAGCAAGGGAGTATTTTTTTTTATATTTGCTGGATATAACCTTTTTCTAAGCCAAAAATATTGTGAGTTTAAACACCATAAGCAACACTTACCAAAGTTTGGGATTTCTTTATTAGCAAAGTTTTCAATGTGTCCTGATTTTTGCTCAAGGAAATGCATATATATTTTGTATAACTACCACAGAACTGCCCAACATGGAACCTGTCAATCACATAAAGAATAAATAAGCTTTGTCTCCTTTTAATTTTACCTGATTTATGACAGTTCCTATGAGACTTTTTTTTTTTTTTTTTAATCACTGTAACAGAAGGTATTTTGTGCTCTGGTAAGTATTGAACTTGAGACTTATGTGTGGAGCATATGTGCATGCACATTTGTATATGAATTCTAAAAATATGCTTTAATTGCACATATTGCTGAAAGAAACAATGTGAAATTACTTTTTTTTTGTTTATGTTTTATTATAATCCTTATTGAGTCTATAGTAGTTTGCTTCCTCAAGAAATGTAATCTTCCTTGTAGTGATTGCCATATCAGTAATCACAACTTTTGGTTTTGCATTTTTCATGTAGCCTCCTATACTTTGCACTAACTGGTGTTCTGCAGATGTGGAAGTTCTTTCCTTGGTGATGGTCAATGCTTCACAGATAATTTAACTTGTCAGGATTCCACACAAAGAAAGAAAAGAGATCTGAAAAACTAAACATCCTTTTATTCTTTGTCTATGTACAGACTAAAGATTGTCTTTGCGGAATTTAATGGTTTATCGTATTGATATTTCCTGTTGTTCATGCTTGAAAATAACTATTCAGATCTGTTTGTATATAATCCAAGAACATAAATACTTTTTTCATATTCCATGTTTATTGTAATGATTGCATACTCAGTAGTCACTGTTGAGAACGAAGACAGTGATGTACATATAGCTGTGGTGAAATACAATCAAGTTCCCCATACACCTGACCTACTGAGAGGATGTTTACTGATCTTACTGAAGGCTCCCCTAATTTGATTTAAATTAAAAATGCTGCTCTGTTTTGTTTGACAAATTTCTTGCCAAGAGTTTGGTCCATTTTTTCCTTTCAGCTCAAAGACTGGTCTGCAATTTGTTGTAAGCATACCTCTTCCATGTCTCCCATATACGAATCCCACATAAATAATTCCCTTTTGTTGTTTTGCTCTTAGTAAACCAAGAATCATAGAGCAGTGAGATCTCAAACATACATGAGTGGTCAGAACACATTTATTGAGCTCCTGTGGATGGCACCAGAAGCACACATTTTATAAAGAGGCTATTAAGACTGCAAACAACTTGTATAATTCACACTTTGGAGATTTCACAACAGGAATATGAATAAAAGCCACTCTAACAAAAAAATTTACAGTCTATCTAGTAAGAAAAAGCTTTTCTGTCTTGGTGATGTGTAGCATGACAAGTATTTGAAATGTATTTTCTGGTTTCAGTTAATTTGTACTGGAAATTCTAGGTATATGTGTGTGTCTTAACTACATGTCTTTGGTCATAATTTCTCTAGCATAGAAAGCAGATGGCTTATTTGTCATCACGTGTAAGAAGCAGCCTCCCAGGGGGCTTTTACTTTCTTTTTTGTTTCTGACTCTTGCTTCCTATCTTGACTGTCATTTCCTAATAAACTAAAACTTCCATTTTTTGATGTATGTTTTGAGTATATTTTCTTTTATTTGCTAGCTGTAGTCTAGCTAATAGTCTCCCTAATTCCTAAACAGGGCAGAAAAAACAGATTCAAATGAAGTAGTCAGTGCTTCATTGTTGCTCATTTCTTCACAACTCCATCATTTTTTCCTCTGTAATTATTTTATCTTCAGGGTGAGTTCAGTGGTAGGTGAGCTTCCATCCAGCCACTCATCTGCCAATAAGCCTATCAAAATTGTGGGGAATTCCAGAAGCAGGCATAAAGAACTGATGTGCATTTCTTCTGGATAATGCTTGTATCTAGAGATCTGCAACTTGCAGGTGTTCACTGCCACAGTTGTCCTGTCTCTAGTCCCAGTTACAGACATCTCATCACAATAATGACTGAAATCCAATGTAGTATTCCCCTGCTGACAGGGCCAGTGACTTCTGAAAGAACAAGAAAACTCTAGATGTCGTATTACAGGGCATAGTTTTCAGTGCATGCTATAACTTCCAAAGGCATATTATAATTTTAAAAGTACTGTTCAATCTAGGGACAGATTTGTAGAGCTGTGTGACCATGGGATTTTCCTCACTGCTTCATATCCAAATATTGTAGGCTGCAGAAGAATGTTGTCCTTTGAGAACATCAGCTTCAAGACCATGAAGGACAAAAGAGATGCAGTAGATATACAATAATAATTGAGGGAAGCAGTATTCTACACCACTATGTGAATAAAAAAGAAGGAAAAATAAAAGACATTGGAAAGTCTTTTGAAAGAATTTCTGGGAGAGCAAGAAGGGAATGAAAGGAAAATTAGACTGCAAGTTCAAAAGGCTGCAATGCCACCTGCATGGATACTTCTTACTGAAGAAATGAAATTAATCTGAACTATGAACTGTTTGAAGTTCTGTCATCACTAATGTAGATGCAGCTCTATTGTAGGTGGGTAGCACTTTGGTTTCAACTAATTATATTCAAAAGTGTTCAAAAAACCTGAGACATATTAAAATATTCTGCATATCTATAATGGCTTGAACTAAATTCAAATGCCTTGGCATCCCCCTGTGAATGGTGAAGCTCATAGAATTTTATCTCAAATAACCTCTTTCATTTCTTTGAAATGTCATCATTTATTGGTATAGATTTTTCTCGTCCTTATTGTGCAGGTCATGTTCTAATTAATCCAGGCACTATGAAGGTGGAGAATAGACACTTTTGAGAAAGTTCAAGAGAACCTCATTTAGTTGTTTTCTGGAAAAAAATTAACAATCTGTAGTTAAAGAATATTGTTTTCAAAAATAAGAAAAGCAAATTAACTGTAAGAACAGTACTGCTGCCTTTCTTCCTGAAAATAGAATTTTATTAATAAAAAGAATAATTATATATCATCTTTTTGAACTGAAATAAAGTGGTTTATTTCTTATCTGACCTCTCTTCATCATGGCTTTATGAAACTGCAGAAAGAAAGCTTAAGAGAAGCTTTGAAACTTTCCATTTCTTTCATATCCCACCATTTGAATCAATGATTTAAGAGACATAAATTCACAAAACCTTAAGTAACAAGTATTTTACTCATGTTGGTAGTAGAAGAGCTTTAATTTTGTTTATTCAGATTCCTCTGTCCTTGAAGCTAGATATGCATTCTTCCTAAACGAGCAAACAGGAGGACAAAAACAATCTAGGGTGGGATTTAACATAAGAAGCAATTGTTAAATGCTATTTTTCAAGAGCCTGGTATATTTCAGAGACAGATTTAAAAAATAATTTAAAAAGATAGTGATCTTCAGGTACATAGTGACAGCATCGGTGGATAAAGGACGACCAATGGATGTCATCTACCTGGACTTGTGCAAAGCCTTTGACACTGTCCCGCACGACATTCTTCTCTCTAAACTAGAGAGGCGTGGGTTTGACGGATGGACCACTCGGTGGATAAGGAACTGGCTGAATGGCCGCACTCAGAGAGTGGTGGTCAACGGCTCGATGTCCAAATGAAGACCGGTCACCAGTGGCATCCATCAGGGGTCCGTGTTGGGCTCGGCCCTATTCAACATCTTTGTCGGTGACATAGACAGTGGGATGGAGTGCACCCTCAGCAAGTTCGCTGATGACACCAAACTGTGTGGTGCTGTCG
>VXBZ01007605.1:354321-371126 GCA_013399135.1 Heliornis fulica | reverse complement strand
AAGGGGCTGGAGCACCTTTCCTATGAGGACAGGCTGAGAGAGTTGGGGCTGTTCAGCCTGGAGAAGAGGAGGCTCCGGGGAGACCATTTAGTGGTCTTCCAGTACCTCAAGGGGGCCTACAAGAAAGATGGGGAGAGGCAGTTCAGTAGGGCCTGTTGTGACAGGACAAGGGGTGATGGTTTCAAAATAGAGGGAGGGAGATTTAGATTGGATATTAGAAAAAAGTTCTTTACTGTAAGGGTGGTGGAGCACTAGAACAGGTTGCCCAGGGATGTAGTGGATGCCCCATCCCTGGAGAAGTTCAAGGCCAGGTTGGATGAGGACCTGAGCAACCTGATCTAGTTGGGGGTGTCCCTGCTTCTTGCAGGGGGGTTGGACTGGATGACCTCTGGGAGTCGCTTCTAACCCTAATCATTCTATGATTCTATGATTCTATTATTTAAGTACCCAGATAATTTCATATCTCCTAAAATTCCTGTCTTAATCGTATTTAGGAACTAAACATTACAGGGAGAATACTTTGAGCTTCTCACGTAACAGAAATGAACTGGTGCATTCCAGAGGGAAAGGGAAAATAATTTTGGCCTCCCTAAATATATAAATAGATAATAATATTGATTATGGCTCTTATGTTCATGCACAGACATTCTGCAAATAGATATCCATGTAGTTAGCTTTCAAAGAACTTTTGATATGTTACTCCTTTTCTACAAAAGTTGTTTTAGAACTTTTCTCTCTCTAATGATAGTATTTCTATCTCAGGTGAATACCAGTGCAAGGCCATGTAGGGTAGTGGATCAAAGGAAATAAGCCATGTTGTCTCTACTTGTGGAATGTCAGGTGTGCTCTTGAATCCATTTCCAGAGGCTTTAAAATCACTCAGACCTAATAGCTAGCATATATTGCAATGTTCTTTGAAATATTCCAGACAGAGCTATCCAAATTAGTGGATTTTTTTTACAAATGAGTGTTGGTAATATAGCCATTGATTGACACATGAGTAAAGGATACAGTATTTATATGTCTACACAGTTATTTTCTTTTAGTGTTCTTAAATATCCTTATCTCGCTCTTGAGGTGAATATGCAGTCTTTAGTTATAGAATGCCCTGCTAGAGGATAACTCATTTAGAATAACTAAATTAGGTATAATAATTTATTGCTACTACTTGTGGCAGAGGAATTAATAGTGCCCTTCTAAATATGCCTTTATAATTTGATTCTGCCACTATACAGAAGAGGACTTTGCTAAAATACTGTCACATTTACATGGTGTAAATTAAGACAGCAATACAAAGACTTGATGTATATCTAAAGTAATAAAAAAAAAAGAATAAGAGCCATATTTGCACATATCTTAAATCCTTTTCCCAGTCCAAACATGTATGGTACCAGATATCAGTGTATGTGGTCTTCAGATTTTAGACAATATATTTTTTCTACTTCTCAGTAGGTAAGTAGGAAAGTATTTTTCCTAATTTTATTTGTCTTCAGTTAGTTCAGTAAAGTCCATATTTTAAAATTGCATCAGTAATAAACAGAAAAATATAAAATAAAAGGAAAAAAGGTTTATAGGTATATATTAGATTATATGATTAATAATTTTAATTCTGTTTCTGCTCGGAAGTTGTGCAGTTGATCAGGTCCTGATTCATTCAGACTGTCATTCTGGGAAAAGGCTGTTTTTGATGTCTGATGACTGTTATGCCATTATGAACTAAAAAGTCTCAACGGTACATCAGAAGATAAGGAAATGCTGGGTTCCCACTGAGCTCTGCTGGGATTTCTGAGATAAATATTACATCAGATCCTAATTTCACTCATTGCTAACTGTTTTATTTTCACAGTAATTACCTGATAAAACTATTTCTCTTTCAAAAAAAGAAGGCCATCACCTTCTAGTCTTAAGTTATTAAATTTTCTACTCTGGGACAGTAGTTCTAAAATAAGATAAATTAAAGGTAAATCAAATTTGAAACATGCTGAAAAACATTCAGATATAGATTCAGATATAGGTTGTGGTCTCCTTAGATGCCAGTCCAGGTTAACAAGGTATATTCAGTCGGATTTAATGAAAAAAAAATAGTAGTAGACTTAAACTTGGCACATACATTCCAACATATGATGAAAAGAAATATCTCTTGCTTTATGGGACCTTGAACAGCTGTAAAAGTTGATCTAGCAAAAATTATCTGCATGCTCACCATAATGGTTACTTCATCAACATCTACTATGCTATCCCTCTTGTAGTCTTACAAAAAACTCTATCACCTCCCCTCATGCCTCCTTCCTCTTTTCCATATACAAAGACATGTCCTACATAAGACCTATATAAGAAACTGCCTGTTGATGTCTGCTGGTGGTTTCAGTCAGTTTAACATTCTCGCATTCAATATTTATTATGTTTCATTAGGAACTGGAGGATCCAATGACATATAGCCAGGATAAGAAAAGTGACTGTTAAAACAAACAAACAAACAAACAAAAAACAGGAATCATACTGAGGAAAGCAAGTGCTTGCTCACTCAGAGGCCTTCTTAGTATGAATGTCAGGAAGTTTTGACCAAGGTAGTAAGATTTCCTCCTGTTGTTATGGCAACAGCAAAAAGAATCTGCTCTGTTTCATGTAGAAAATAAAACTGATTGAAAAAGAACTCTGTGAGAGAAGGGAAGAAAGTCTGTAGGCCATAATTTCTACTGAAAAACACGTCAGTCATATTTTGGCACAGCTCGGCTTTGCAGACTAGTCTACCAAGGATGCAAAATGGTTTAATGCATAAGGGCTGCTGATACATTTTTTGTGTTTACCAGGAATTCTAGGTACAACATTAAAATGGTCCTTTTAGGTAGAACTATTAACAAGTTACACTTTGTATTCATTTGCCAGGAAGCAGGGACTCATTTGATGGCTGTCATCGCTACAGTGACTAACTGTAAACAAGAATTAGGTTATCTTCGACAGTCCCACTAGGTATTCTTACATCATGGTTGTCTGTATCGTGTTAAGAATAGGATTTACGGTCCTCTAGAGTTCCATGAAAATTGTGTGAAATATGCTGTTATTAGCTGCTCTGGAGCAGAATGATAAAACCTGTTGTGGTCTTTTGCCTTTTGCAAAGTCTTCACATGTGATTCACACAATCCCTTCTTCCATCTCCTCCCCTGATGTCCCCTCCCCTTCCTCCCCCTATCATCGCTTACTCTGTAAGTAGATTTTAGTTTCCTGTGCATGAGGCCCTAGAGGTTTCAGTTGTAGTACTGGTGAGGTAGGAGAGTTCTCAGGTTTGGCATAATTCTAGCAGTCCTTTCATATTTACAGCAGTTGGTTTCTCAACGTTTTTCCACTAAAGGATCAGCCTCACAATCTTGTTCTGCAAAATCTCCTGCTAAAGTGTGGAGCGTGTGCTCAAAATGCTGAATGATCTGGCAAATAATTTTAAATTAGGACAAGGACAGTGCAGGTGAAGTTGCAAGAACAGTAACAATAATCTTCATTCCTCGTGGTGCAGGAGATATATCAGAAACTTTAGTAAAATAATGGAAGCCTGTAACTTCAGCAATATACCCCAAGCTATCCAGGGAACTCTGGATCATCTGCCACTGTGTGATCGATTGCTTTTGAAAGTAATAAGTCCAGTGAATTTAAACTGTTGCTGTTTGTTAGTCTTTACAGCTAGCAGTAGACAGTATTTGGCAAGTAGTTGTGTTAGCCTTTTTGCTCTAGTTTAGTGTATTGACATATTCACATCATGATGTTCCAGCAGAGGAATGAAGCACCTTAACCAGCAGCAGAAACTTTCTGCTCTGTGATTGCAAGCATAGCACATAGCCACATTTATGTGATAATAAAAATCTTGGTAAAACAAAAGACAAAGACCTGTTCATAGACTTTTTTTTCTTAATTTTAAAATTCAAAACACAGTACCATTATTCCTCTGCATAAGTACATGAAAGAAAAATTAACCAACAGTCCTGAAGTGACTGACCAGAGACTGAACAAAAAAATTTATTTTACTTATATTTTTTTACCTTGCAAAAGCTATAAAGAATCTCAAGATGAGAATAATTTTAAATTTTTTTTGTATGTCCTTTAGTGCCATTTGGAATAGTAAAAAAAAAAAAAATTTATAAATGTAACTGTTTTTCCAAAAGTTGTTCTTTAGACTGTATAAATCACTTAATTGTTGTTTATACGAAAAATCATGTTTAGATTTGTTTTGACATGAGTGAGTATTGATTTAATTATGCATGGAAATAGAAATGCTTTCTAAGGCAATTTACCACACTTATGTAAGTTTCACTATATGACTTTATAAAAAAAATTAATCAAGACTCTGTTTGAGTCTTGATCTGAACTAATGAAGCTGCTCATGAGTTTCTAGCAACACAGTCATGGCACTTTGATATTTCTGCTGCTCTGCTAAATTATTTCACATATTAATTACAACTGTCTAAAAACTAATTCAGAATAAACAGCAATGCAGCATGCAGAAATCTTATCCTCTTTAATATTCTAGGTTTGGAATACAGAACCCAGGCACCAAGGCTACTCATGAGTGCTTATTTATATGGAAGAGAAGGAAGGACAAAATATGTGCAGTTAATTCGGTGTATGTATGTGAATAGGCAGGGTAGCAGACATCCCACCCCTTCCTAGCACTCGTTATTCCCATATCTTCTCTCTGCTGCCACTGTTCAGTTTTTTCACTCCAGACTCTTACAGGGGTGCATCGTGGAACAGGGGAGTCCCTCTGTTAAAGTGATATTTTGTTGTGCAGTTTAGTGTTTGGTTTTTTTTGTGTGTTTTGTTTTTGCTGTTTTGTTTATTTTGTTTTATTGGTGTTTGTTTGTTTGTTTGTTTGTTTTAATGAATATACTGCTATGGGTAATGAAACAAAAAAAGGTGGGGGTTGAGCTTCAAGGTTAGGTTCTTAAACTGTTAATAAGAGTAAGGTCAGTAGAAGATATATGGGGTCTTTCTTAATATATGTTTAGAACTAGAGTGAAAACACTTTTGAAAGCTAGGTACAATTTACTTTGTTGAACTGCAATCTGGTGCTTCAAGTGTTTGGGAATGAAAGTGTGCAAAGTGAAGAGTTTTTACCAGACAAATTGTGCAGATGCATCTGAAAAAGACCTCCAAACCCTCAGATACTAGGTCTGATGAATTATTGATCATTTTAGGGGGTGTCTGGGTTCAGACATATTTTTGTAACAACTTTCACATAAACATGCTTCACACACCTGAGGGAATACCCTGGCTGAAATAAACAAAGTGAAAGTTATTAATAACAGGTTGTTTATTATAAACAAAACAAATCCAGAAGAAAGTAAAACTGTCTCATGTATTAGCATTAATATAATTATCTGTGTTTCTTTCATGACTGTTTATAAATTCTACTTCCATGGATGGTGAAACCTCTTCATGTCATATGTGAATAATTTTTCCCACATTTGTATACTCAGACTGTGCCATATCGTCTTTCCATAGTTTTCCCTTCTGTCCTTAATCATTCTCTGTGGTCTGTTACTGTCATCTTTGTTTCCTTTCTGATATTGCTTCACCAATCCTTTTGCGTGATGATGTTGCCTCTTACCCTGTTCATGTCTATATGAACAGTACTTCTACGTGATTCAAGCATTTATCTACATTTTTGGCATTTTTTCCTGTGTCTGAACAGGTGGAAATTTTAACACTAATTTAAAAATAAATTAAATTAAATTAAAATCTTTGAGGACACTCTCCTGGATACCCTAAACCAGAGATATTATAGCTAGACATGAATATATAGATACTGGAACCTAAAACCACAGTCAGTTGAACAACTTTAATAATTTTCTGGACTGTACTGGAAGATTGAGATACCTTAAAATCTTTGCAGGGTTCTTCAGAGTCAAAGACTCTCTTTGTAAATTCAGTCTTGATTTGATTTAAATCTCTGCAATTTTGTGTTAGGAGCCAGAATCTATATCTGACACTGTTGGACATAATCTATGAAGCTGGCCTCTGCAGTTGAATTATCCAGCCTTTTTATTCTTTTCTTATAAAACTGAGGATCATACTTTCTTTCTCCATGGCAGATATGCCAGGAAGTACTACTGGAAGAAATTGAAACAGTAATAATGGCAATCTAGGCAGAACATTTCTTTTAATAGTAGTAATTTTCTTAGACTACAGGATTGCGTATTTGTTCCAGATGTCTTAAACCTTTTTAATTTGCTGCATCAGTGGGTCAAAACTAAAGTCATAAACTTTTTTTCCCCGACCTGTGAGATCTACACACCTTAGTAAGAGTGCATATTGCCAACTAAAAGTCAAACTTTACTGACACTCCCACTCTTAGAATCAGAGAAGTGTAGAATCATAGTAGAATCACAGAAACATAGAATTTAGTGGCCTGTGGGGACAGAACAAGGGACAATGGTCACAAATTGGAGCACAGGAGATTCCACACAGATGTGAGAAAGAACTTCTTCGTGGTGAAGATGACGGAGCACTGGAACAGGATGATCAAGAGGGTTGTGAGTCTCTTTCTCTGGAAATAGTCAAGACCTGTCTGGACACCTATATGTGTGACCTGCTCTAGGGAACCTGCTTTGGCAGGGGGGTTGGACTCTGATCTCTTGAGGTCCTTTCCAACCCCTAGAATTCTGTCATTCTGTAATACAGAATGGTTTGAGTTATAGGGACCTTAAAGATAATCTAGTCTTTACCTCTCCTGCCAAGGTCAGATACACCCTCTACTAGACCAGGTTACCCAAAGCCCCATCCAACCTGGCCTTGGACACTTCCAGGGAGAGGGCAGCCACAGCTTCTCTGGGCAACCTGTGCCACGGCCTCACACAGAAGAATCCAAATATAATCTCTTTCAGTGTAAGGGCAGTACCCCTTGTCTATCACTACATATAAAAGTATCCCTCTTCAGCTTTCTTGCAGGTCCTCTTTAGGCACAGGAAGTCTGCTATAAAGGCTTATTCAGCTACATTTAATATAATCTCAAAAATGCAGTGTCTTCACTGTTATTTTCATAATTCATAATTCATTCAGAAGTAATATTAAGTAATGTCCTTAAAAACTGTTTTGCTGTACTTAGAATTATGAAAAAAAATTGACATAAATTTAATCTCATTTTTCACATCTTCAATAACAAATGGATCTACAGGACATGATCAGAACTGATAGTATATTGAACTTCATGTGAAATATGTTAGTAGAGCATAGATCATGTGCTTTGAAAACACAAGGCTAGTACCTGCACGAGGTTTTAAACCTAGAGATTTGATTCAGACCCATATCCAGAAACCTGTTCTTTTTACTAGACCTATTTCAAGAAAGTGCAGGCTTATAGTTATTAATATCTACACATATATTTCACTTTCTTCTTCTATTTCCTGGGAAAATATAGATTTCAGGTTTCCATGAAAAGTATCTTTGAGTCCAGGGATAACCATCACCCCTTAGTTATTTATTTAAAGTAATGTATAGTCACATTCTTTGAATTGATATTTACTTGAAAAGGTCTTGGTTTACTTCATATGTTTTCTTCCTGCCTTTTGCAAATAAGAATAGTTGGAGTTATATTTAAATTCCTGTGCCAATTTATTGATCCCTAAAGTATTATGTTAATAATGTACCAAGACAGAACTTTTATTTATGTAATTTGAACACATTCCTTAGTTCTTTAAAGACTGCCAGCATTTTTGGTGTAGGCACAGGTTTCAGAACCTTCAGGAAGATTCAGTCTACTTGATTAGTTTCTATAAGATCAGTTTAATCTTCCTGTATTGTAGAGCTACACATTTCTTTATGACTATATTCAAAATATTTGGAAGGGGCTCTAACTTCCATTCTGTGGCACTTTTGAAGATCAGAAAACATATATATCTATTGATACTAATGTTGGGAAAAATTACAGGCTTTAAAGTACATGAAGATACTCCACAAAGTAAAAAGAGAATTTTTTTGTTGTTGTTGTTTAAGTTGTAATTCTAAATATATACATATTACAGGGAATAACATTAGTGACTGGCCTCTAGCAGGACTTTATGCTGATAATGTAACCTTTAAGCCTGGCAGTTCAGACAGTTTTCCATCCTCACCACACATTTATCTAGCCCATACTTCATCTGTTTACTCTTGAGACTATTGTAGGAGATAATATACAAAACCTTCCTAACACTGAGCTCTCATTCACCAAGGCAGTCCTTTCACCTCAGAATGTTGGTCAGGCATGATTTCTCCTTCCTAAATCTATACTGATTACTGCCAGTCACCTTCTTGTCATTCATATATCTGGAAATGACATTGATAATTACTTGCCTCATCACTTTTATAGGTGTAATTGCTAGATTGTGTCCTGCTGTGTTGTCCCTCCAGCAAATTTCAAGTTGACTGAAGTTACCCAGAAGGACCAGGGCTTCTCCTTCTTGATCAGGTTGTAGACACCCAAAACAACATGCCTATACTGTTTTGCCCGTTATTCCTAATCCATAAACTCTCATGTGGCTTGCCATACACTTCAAGGGAAAGCTTCATGCATTCCGCCTGCTCTCTCCCATAAATTGCAACTTTACCTCCCCTCTACCTCTGCCTTTCCTTCCCAAAGAGTCTGCAATCCAATGCGATGTTGCAGTCACATAAAGTAATCCACAGCGTGCCTGTGAACCCCCTGAGATTGTAACTCTGTAATTGTATGCATATATTTAATTCCTCACATTTCTTCCTCATCCTTCACACACTCCAGAAAGACACTTTGTTGTGCTTATTTCCCAGAAAAGCTATGATAGCTTCCACATAATGCTGTCCTGTAGAGTTCCAGAAGCACAACCATGTCAGCTGAAGAAGGGCTTAAAGAGAAAGCACAATCTATAATGTATGCTTTTGTCAGAGCTTCTAGTAATTTCTCTCACGTCTTCATATAGCCTCAAAGACAAAGCACATAGGGTCTAGAATACCTGCATTCTCTGGTTTCCTTGAAAATGCTTCCTTCTGCTGAAACTAATGTATCTTAGTTATTATGACAAGCTTGGACAACTATGTTCTGATCAAGCAGAGTAAAAGCTCCTGGGCTCTCTCTGACATGCTACTGACTGATCACAGTTGCTATTGAGTAAATTCTAAACTGTTACCATAAAGTTCCATTCCCTCACATTTCTTGGTTCTGCTGTATTTCAAATATTTCTCATTTCTGTGTTCTTTGTACATCAAATTTATTTTCTCTATCTCTCTCTTCCTCATTCTGTCCAGATGCTCTACTGAAATGTGTAACTATGTAACATGACATGACTAATCACAAACCCTTTTTCAGTGTTCCTTTGATTCCTCTGTGATAATAGTTTTAAATTTCTTCTTTTTTCATTTCATGTTTATATATCAATCAAATACCTTTTAATTCCCTTGCCATTTTACACCATAATAAGCGAAATTTAAGAGCTTAGAGAATTCCCTTCTCAAAGAAAACACAGTAGAAGTTCAAAAAGAGCGGAGAATGACTTGGGGCATGGAACTGCTTATTTAAGAATAGACCTACATAAAACTATGACAGTGTTAATTCACCTGTACTCTTTCCATGGTATGAACTAATTTAAAATGTAAACAAACTCAGAGGATATCAGTGGTTTTGTGGCTTTTTTTCCTATTTAATATTACAAAGATATATTAAATATTTCCAAGGACGGGACTGTGTTTAGTTTTATAAAATTGAGGATGACAATCTGATTGTCCTTCTTCAAATGGCTAGTACATATACATGGGAAGGGCTTACTTCTACAGCCCAAAGATGTAAAATTTCAAAGTCTGTGGTATCTCCTCTAAAGCTTGAACTAGTCTTTTTTTGTTGTTGTTGTTTTTTTTTCTCTCTGTGGCTATAACCAGTACTATGCAATAAAAAGGAAGCAAAGGAATTTCATGTTGATATTTGTAAATGATTAAGTAATTCTCACCTGTTATATTTTCTGGTTACACTGAAAAAGCTATTTTGCCATCATCTTCAACAGAGAGTTTCAGTCATAGTACCTTTTGTTATGTTACCACTAGACTGAACTCCTGACTAGAACTCCTTGTGGTTCTGCTTCCCTTTTGAAGCTTTATGAGTATATTTTTGTCTGGTGGAACAACAGGCTTCAGTTAGGACATATAAAAAGATAAAGGTAGAAGAAGAACCAACCAAAACTGATATCACTAGCGCAAAAATGCACACCCCAAATTACTACTGGCTTTGTATCTCCTATAGCAGCTACATAAATACAGGCAGTGACTAGAAACTAGCTCAGGAAAGATTTCTCTATCCTGCTTCACAGTAGGTCACAGTCATTTTTTCTAGTTCTTTGCACTGTATGCTTTGTGGTTTTGAAAGATCTTGGTTTCGATCAAAGGCGAATTTGTTACTTTGTTTAGGAATGTTTATACTGGTTTGAACTTCTGCTGTAGGGCTCACTTCAATTAATTTCATGATGTAATGAAGAGGAAAAAACTTAGGTAATGAATCTGAGCTCAGTATGCTTAAAGATAAAAATATGAACTTGTATGTTTATAATATTCTCCAACTGCTAAACAGTTAACTACTTGTTGGTAGTATGCTTTCATAATCCCTATTAGATCCCTATTCAGGAATGAAAGTAGAACAAGAGAAAAATCTGCATAAAATTTCTGATAGCATTTCTTTGTCTGGTGCAAATATTTTCTTTTTCTTTGAGTAATTGATGCCTCCATCCAAACTGAGAAATTTCAGTTGAAAATAAAACTACTGACTTCTTGATTTGAGCATATGACAGTTACTCTGAATACAAATTAAAAGTGAGACAGCAGGGTAATTTTGAGCAATGTTTAGATGTCAGGGAGCATCATCTAGGCATTAGTACGCCTACATCCCTTGGCCAATGTTAAAAACTTTTTCAGACATCGGGTTGGTGTTTGTCAGGGCTGATACTCATAAGACTACATTTAATGAACTAAAAATGTTTTTTTCAGATCTTATGTAAATTCCAGAATTTCTAGGCATCTAAGTGTTGCCCAGAAAGAATTAACCAGATTATGTTTTGCTAGTAGTGAGAATAGGAAGCAGTGCACTATTTCTGTACTGTGTGGGTTTATCAACTGTATTGTGAAATTCTTTTCTAGAGACTTTTGGTAAGTGATCAGAGCTCTGTGAACTTTCCTAACCATGTCATAGCACTAGAGACATCCTGATCAGCATGAGCTTCTTCCTCTGTTTCCAAATCTCAAACTAGAAATGCCATCGCATTAATCTTTTCTCACAGTGCTACTCCTTATGAGTAAAAGTATTATATTGCGGCCCAACAGAGGCAGTTACTTATATAAAGGGCATTAGGAAGGAAGGTTCCTTCCTTTGCTAACAAGCAAAGGTTCAGAGTTTAGTTATCTGAATTGTTCAGGTTTGCAAAATGTGTGTTGTCTTTTGTGCATGAATTTAATAGATTTTGCTATTGACAACGCACATATTCCTCCCAAGCCTATTAGGTCAAAAGGACCAGTTATCAGCCTTATATTTCTGGCTGTGGAATTGCTCCAACCTGTAGATCACGATAGGGTCATGGCTACATCAAACATGACTTAAGAAGGGAAAATAAAACTAGTTACAACTTCAAATGCCTGACTGAATGCCACCATTGACTTCTCCAGCCTTTAAAACACTCCTTCAAAATATATTTTTCTGACAGTGAAAGAGCACAGTGTCACTTCACAGTAAGTTAACTGATTCTTGGTCCTACTCACTTCTCTTATTGTACAAGGGGGATGTTGAGTATTGGCACTGATTTCAATAATTTTCTTATCCTAGCAGGAATATAGAAACATATGTGCTGATGCCCATGCAATGTCTGCATAATTATTTTGCTTGTGTCCCATATTTTCTGAGGTCTGCACTGGTTTCCCGTAACTATTGTATCTATGAAGTCAGGGAATTCCTTTATTGCTCTGATAGACTGCTCCTTTGGATTGCTCCAGTACTGGAATGTCCAACAGGTAACCATACTGACAATCTTTCTAGTCCTCTATCCTTATGAAGGAACTTCAGTGTAAAGTGAGTTTTCATGAAGGCTGAGGCACATTTGGAAGGGGGATTGGGAAACCAGATTAACCTGTAGTCGTCATAGAGTGCTAATAGGACTGATTAAAAGAAATAATGGGAGTGAATCTGTCTTCTAAGCAATTTTTATTCTATTGCTGTATGAATGACCCTGATGAATTGTGCTTCTAGCATGCCATCACAGACCAAGATTTGTGGGTGCCAGATCAGGAGTGAAGCATTTCTATATGTGTGGGAGAATAGTTCTTGACCAATGGTCCAAATCTGGGAAAATGCAGGAATCGGAGACGCGCTAGGGAAAGAAAGCCCACCAATATGGTTAATTGCAATCAATCCGTTTATTGTCAGTACAGCAGTGATTAATATACCAAGCAACTACATTCACGTGCTTACAGCTGTCTTGCTATTGGTGCTTTACTACTAGCCATGCATCCCACCGACCCAATTCATTGGTTAAACATGAAGTGTCCACGTGGGTATATCCTGCCACAGATGTCCTTCAGGTTTCTTGTTTCGGCACCCGGGAGTTGTTTTATTCCACATTCTTCACATTCTTCTTCCTCCTTATCTACTGCCGCTTGATAAACAGAAACCTTGTTTATGGCACTAACATCCACTTACTTTACTATCTCAGCAAAGGCTGGATTGCTCACATGTCTGTTACCAGCTAGAAATCCTTCCACATATATGGGTTATATGAAGTGATATTCCAGCTCTCTTAACAGTTAGTTTCATTGCTGCATTGAACGATATAAGAATGATTTGGGTAGGTTGAAACCAATGTAGAAATGTTGGATGCATGTGTATTAAGATATATTCTGTGTGTAAATAAAGGTTACGGGGTCAATCTCCTTTTTAAATTGTTTTTATTTGTGAGCTAGTGCTGTCCTTCATATAGGCTATGAGCAGCACTGTTACTTGTTATGGCATAGGTGAAAGAACAAAACAGGAATACATTAAACTCAGTTCAGAAGTCAAGCGCAGTTTTGCTATGTTTTTATGCAGGCATGGCCTGATTTGCAGGTTCACCTAAAAATTCAACTCTCCTGCTTGAATGAGATCGCAACCACCATTTTGTCTTGTGGTCAGAAGGATTGGAGCAGGAACTCCAAGAGCAGAGGTTCTTGTGAAAAACCGGACTAGCTATTTTGGTTCTTGTGAACAGTTCTCCCCTTTGGCACTGTTGCAGTGAGAAAATATGCTAGCAGCAACTCTGTGAAGTTCTTCTGTAGTGAGAGGCACAGGTACACAGACTGCAGCTTAGCTTGAGGGCACAGTATTGCATGCTCTTTGGGATGTGTCTTAAAGTACATCAGCACATATAGTACAGTCTGCCTGAAACTAAAGGTGGAGAATGTTGACTAGACTTGATATTGTCCCCAGGTGATCACTCCCATGATGTCCAATTACATTCTCAGACTCTGTGCTAGAGGGGATGATCAGGAATTATGGCCTTGAGGACACCTTTGAGGGGAAATGTAACCAGCCTGAGTTAATGAGATTTAAGTATACCAATACTAAAACTGGATTAATGCTTTTTTTTCTTTTAATTTCTATCAAGAGGAAAACCTGAGCAATGGCATTAAATATTATAGAACATAGTTTAGCTGGAAAACCTATGATAAACCCTTTACCAAATTACTTTTATAGGTTTTATAGAAGTGATGGGCATTTCTGCTCATTAATGGGTGAGAGATGACTTCAGTTAAATGCATTTTTTTAATTTGATGTCTCTAAAAGACATTGTGTGCAACATCTATTTTATACCCAGCATTTTTTTCCTTTATTTTTTCAAATGACTCACATTTATTTGAACATGAAAAGTAATTTCCCTTTCCTTTTCCAGTTTTTCTGTTGGGCTTCCTGTCATTGACTATTAGTCAAAGCCATTCATTAGCTTTGAATATTATGTAGAAATAACAGCATAAAGAAAACAAAGGCTGTTCTTTTCTGCTGAATTGTTAATCTTTTACTTCAAAACCTCTCATAGAACAAAAATAACATTTCAATCAAACATTAAATATATTATTACATTATTGCTGACTTTATCTTACCCACTTTTATTTTTCATGAGAAATCATCTTTTCAAACAGGTTAAACTGGGTACAATCTAAGAAGAACACCAGAAATAATGGGATATTTTTGGGGGTATTATTTCTGTGCTTGAACAACTTTCATTAAAAAAACCATAGAAATTTTATAATTTAGTACATATGACCTTCAGTAAGACCCAGTTTCTGAAGAAATAAGCTTGAGTTTATATCACTCTTTATCAATTATAATCTATTGAAGAAGAGACCCATATTTACATTCAGTTTTCAAATAAAAAAAGCACTTACACTTCTAGTTTCTCAGGGGGTTATCTAGCATATACTTTTCTGATTTCTGTCTGGTTAGGTTTGCACATACACCAATGGAAATTAATCAAATCTATGCCTGGGTGCTATCTGTAAGAAATCCCTTTGGGTTTTAAAGAAACAGAATGAGAGCTTTCATGGCATTAAAATTAGGTACCAAAATGTGTTATACTTCAGAGAGTTGAGACATGTAAAGAAGGTGAAGACATCTATCAGCCAGGGCTAATTTAACTGCAAAAGGCAACAAAAGAGATATCATAGCACTGTTTAACATATTCTTATTACAACATAAATTCCATATGACACTGTTATATGAAGTTTCACTGTTTAAAAGACCTGAAATATAATTTGGAAAAAAAAAAAAAAAAAAAGAAGAGACTGATGTTAAGAACAAAGTTTAAGTCTGTCTTTTTCTGTTAGCATGAGTTAAGTCACAGATACTATGGGAGGTTCTTTACTGAGCTTAGAGTATGATTCCTTTAGAGAAAGACCTTTATTTTAAATTTTAAATTGGTAGTGCAGGGTTAGAGGGAAATTCAAATCTGATGTGAGCTTCTGTGTGTATGCTAATCTGCTTTAAAACATACAAAAGGTCCTTTTTAGAGGAGTCTGTCCCCAGCTATGTGGAGAACAACTGAGTTTATTGGACTGTGTGGATCCAATGGCCTGACACATCAGATTGACAAGTGTTCAAGGCTCTTGTGGACACTGGTGCACAGTGTACTTTAATTCCATCAAGCTCGAAGGAGCAAACCCCATCTATATATCTGGAGGGACAGGGAGATCCCAGTAGTTGACTCTGCTGGAGAACATGGTTGTGAAAGTATGTTGTGAGGATGCCCACCTTCCCAGGAGTCCACTGAAGAACATCAGAACAAACAGAAGGTGAATCAGGCTGCAGAGATTCAAATTGTTCAGATGGACTTGGACTGGCAATGTAAGAGTGGATTATTAATAGCTCAATGGGCCTGGGCCCATGACAACTAAGGCCATCAAGGAAGAGATGCAACTTAAAGTTGTGCTCATGATCAAGGGGTGGACTTGACTGTGAATTTGATATTATGAAGAAATTATTTACTGTGGGGGTGGTGTGGCACTGGAACAGGTTGCACAGAAAAGCTGTGGTCATCTGCTCCCTAGCAGTGTTCATGGCCAAGCTGGATGAGGCTTTGGGCACCTTGGTCTAGTGGAGGGTGTCCTTGCCCATGGCAGGGATATTGGAACTAGATGATCATTTTGGTCCATTCCAACCCAAACCATTCTATGATTCTATTTAGTAGCACATCTTAGTGACTCATTAGTGGATCCAGTGGTATTAAATCAGTCCTTTATTTTAGAAAAATCTCTTGCAGGTAACATATCCAAGATTTATAGGACAGCCAGTAACAAACCCCAGATAACTGCTGATATAAGAATCTATTGTTAAACTGGAAAATGTTAGAGAAGAAATATCAGATTTATGGGGTTTCTTTCCTCTGTAGAAAACAAGGTGAAGTTCAATGAAACTGAAAAGTAATCAATTCAAAGTGATTAAAAATTTATTAATATTTCCATATAGAATATAATTCACCTGCAGCACTTACTCTCAAAGGTTATTCTTGAATATAATAATATTAAAAGATAGATTACACATTTACCATAGAACGTAGAATATCCTGATATAATCTCTACTTAGAAGGATGAAAATACTTCATGATTAAGGGCTTGAGATTCTAAATATTAAGGGTTTATATAAAAATCTTTCCATAAATATAAGTTCCCTCATCTGTAAGCTTTTTTCCACCTCCTGTACCTGATAATTGTCATTGCTGGGAGTAAGGATCCTGGGCTGAACACCCCACAGATCTGATCCAATGTGGTAATTTTTGTGTGACTAGATTTTCCAGGAAAAGAATGAATGAAGAAGAATGAATTCCTATTAAGTTTAGAATATAAACCACTGCAATTTTTTAAGGGCAGCATTATGTTTTAACAGCTCAGTATTTGAACAGAATGGCAATAGAAGACTGTCAGGAGGAAAATTCTATCACTTATCAGAGCTTTGGTTCAGAAGATTAGTCAGTAGATTATATACAGAGCAGAAAAGATAAAGAATTTAAAACAAAAAGTAGATATATATTCTCCAAATAAATATGACTGTTCAGCATTAGGGCTGGCAATCCTTATAGAAATAATGAATGTGTGTAGATTAAGTATGGATGTGAAGAGAAGGTGTGGTAAGGAGATGCTAAGTTGATGTAACATTAAGAATGATACTTCATAGCAACATATCACTGTAAATGAATTAATGTAAATCCAGTTCAAGGCCAAGTATCTATAAGGACAGGGATCTTCCTACTGTTGCCTTAAATTCTAGCTTCATTCCACTGGCTATAAGTGGAATTATAATATACATATACTAA
>VXBZ01007605.1:331519-354186 GCA_013399135.1 Heliornis fulica | reverse complement strand
ACAAAGATATTACCAGTAATACTGAAGTTTTTTTTTTTATTTCTAAAACTTCAAGCTGTAAATTAACATGTTTTTGTATCTGTATTTTGTTACAATAAAATGTTATACATATATGTATGTTACATGTAAGCATTATCATTATTTATATATATTAAAGATAGAAAATTTTGATACTTTTCTTCTTTTTGTTTTCATTTTGGAATACTCATACATATCGGTCTTATGTTTGGGACTGATAATGATATTTCTTGTTCATGTCCCTTCTCTTATTCATGTAAATGGCCCAGGGTGTTTGGGAATCAGGACTTTTTTTGATCGTTCATTTCACAAAGCACTGAATGTGATTAATTTGATGAAGAGAGACAAGAATGGATTCTGGGTCTGATCAGCTATTTCAACATTCATAAGAAACAGCACTTATTGGATCATAACTGCAGTGGAAGCCTTGACATTTTGTTTCATGTTCTTGACTGGGGGAAAGGTTAGTATGCAAAATTAATCAGTGATACATACTGTTTCTCTCTTAAATATTTGCTATGTACATTCCTGCTTTTGGTAGTTTAGAGTGAGTTAAAGTTATTTATAATTACTCAGTGCCTCTGCTACTGAAAATGCTTTGAATTTCTTCTTTTTAATCATAATTTGAAATGTCTGAAGATGCATTTTTACACACATGCACACAAACATAAAGATATGCTCCTCTCTTAATTGAACAGGAAAATGAAGAAAATAGGGGGGAAGAAAGATATACTTTAGGAGAAAAATAATAAAAATAAGAGCAATGTTAAGAAAGACATCTGACACGCATTCACTTTATTTCTCACTGTCTGTATACTAATGAACAGTTACAGAATATCAGAGCCTGAATAGTCAGCAATGCTCCCCAACAAGCACAAAATTGTAAATCCATGCAAAAAACTATCTGATCATAAAGATGTTGAACTTTAAGTGTCCAAGAGCATGTCCAATACCTATGAAAATTGCCCATTTATAGGAAATTCATTTAAATTGTCTTTGTCCAAGCCGAATACAGGGAAATGATAGTTGAAGGAGCATAATTATGTTAAAATGATTCAAGAAGGGTGACAGTCTTTCATGGAGCCTAATCAGTACCTTGGATGTATCTATGGGCACGGAATGGTCAGGAACAATCTACTGAACTGCTAGTCCTCAATTATCATCATCTTTGACTTGTTGCCTAAGTACATGCAATATTCCAGGGTCAGTGCTTATGCAATCTGGATTCCGGTATGACTTACCATCTTTGAGGACATTCACATAACATTTTTATTGTCTTTTCACCTCCTTTTATACAATCCTGCACTTAAGTAGTTAAGCAATACAAAAAATCTTGCCACAGGATGATCTGATCCAATCTCCTTCTCTACAGTTTTAGATTGCTAGATTGTTCCATGCCACACTTTTATTTCATTTATCTTCAGTTTCAGTTCTTCGCTTGCTTTAGAAGAATATAATCTATAGCTAAAAGAATACCATTATGCTACACTCCCCTCTCCCCCTCCAGCATCATGTGTCTTTTACTAGTGTGAACCATTCACAGCTACCAATCGCTCATATTTGCATATTTCTACATTGTAGTATTCAGTTTCACATCCCATACTGTAAATTCAGATTTCTTATTTCATCATTCGAGAGGTTGACATTTTAGGGTAGAAATATTTATGGTGCTTCTTTGTAGATCACATAAGTCTCCTAATAATGTTAGACCTAGTCAGAACCACCTGGTTTCTGTTTCGATTAATATTAGTACTGTTTCCTTTCTTAGTATCCTTCCTTCTTGTCTATTTGCACTGGATTGGCAGTTGTTATGGTTTTGTTTGCCTCCCTCTACTTATTAAAAATGTATAGAAATAATTTCAGTTTCTTTCTCAGTTTCTCATCATCTCTCTTGCTTTACAGTTTGTCTCAGTTGTACCAAACTCAAACTTCAAAGAGAGACAGTGCCAACTGCTCTCAGCACATCGATTAATTCTGTGTCTAGATAGATATGCATGCAATTTAGATAACACCTGTCCTGGACGCATCTGTTGATTTAATTTTCATGTTCTCTTTGCTGTCTTCCCTGAAGGATCAAGTGAAGGTAACTGAAAATTGTCTGAGCCATCATTTTGCTGAGGTGTTCGCTTGTACTTCATCAGCTGCACTGGGGAACACCTGAGTGTCATTTGGTGTTATTTGAAGAAAGATTAGTGGATTTTTATTTTCACTCCTCAGGATCTTTTCCAACCTAAATTCAGTAGCTCATTATCTTCACCTCTGTTATGACCACAATCTTATAGTCTCTAGTTCCTCTATAATAACAGGTGGTTTATTCTTCTAAGCAAAAAGCACAAACTCCCTTTGTGTTGGTATGACTTGAGTCATCTGGTGTTCTTCTGTCTTCAAAACTCTTGACATATCTCTAAATAGCTTATGAGATTTTAAAGAGAATTTTTTTTTAAACCAAATATTTTTCTAATAAGTTGCAATTAATAAAGTGTGAGAGCTAGTTAAGTGTAAAAGAGATTGTAAATACTACCTTCCACTGAGATAAACTATAGGACTGGTTACAAGAGTACAATAAAGCAAAACACTTTTGCAGTGGAAAAACCGAAAATGTCTATTTTCTTCCCAGGATTCTTACTAGGAAAAAATAGTGTTTCTGGAATGTTGCTTAGGTGATTACAGCAGGACATGGTCTATCAAAATACCACGCCTAAATATAGAACACCTTTATGTTTAATGACTGTGTATCTCACATTTTTTTTTTGGGTCCAGGTAGGAAACTGATAACAGAGAACAGTATTACACTACTGTCATGGAGAGTGTGTGTATATTGAACATATGCTGAAGTTGTTGAAGAATTGTTTCAAAAGGTATAATTTCTTCCATATCTTTTACTCCTAGCATCACTTTTGCCTTCCACATTGAATCTCTCTTCTTTGTGGAATATACTCTTAAGCAAATCCTGATCTGCTGTAGTACAATGTATACTGTTTAGTACATCTAACATATGCATGCTGTATACTGAAGACAGAAATTTCTCACTAGTCAGGTCCTGTATTTCTAAAACTAGATTATTTGGCCTGTTAGTCAGCTGAAGGGTCTGTTATACAATGAAAGACAGTTTTAATACTGGCTGCTTTTCCCTTGTATGATATTTCAGTTTTATCTTTGTGCAAAGAAATCTTCTATTTATTAATGTGTATAGTCCACTGAATCTTTACTGATAGATAACTTGCTACAGAGGGAAGGAAAATTTTATGTAGATCAGACCTTGGTGTAATCTTGACTATCTTTGAGTTTTCTATGAATGCTATGGTTTGACCCTCTCTTTTTTTTTTTTTTTTGTGTTCTCCAAATCACAGAATCACATAACTACAGGGGTTGGAAGGGACACTGCTAGTCACAGGTCTCCAGCCAGACTCTGCTCCACTGATCTATCTCACACTTTCTCATCTTTGTTATCATGATGTTCCATCACCTTTCCAGGGACAGAGGTGAGACTGACCAGCCTGTAATTACCCATGTCCTTCATGACCTTTTTGAAGACCAGAGTGACATTGGCTGACCTCCAGTCCTCAGGCACCTCTCCTGTTCTCCAAGACCTGTCAAAGATGATAGAGAGCAGCTCAGCAATCATCTCTACCAGCTCCCTCAGCACACATCAATGCATCCTATCAGGGCCCATGGATTTGTGGGCACTGATCCCACCTAGATGCTCCTAGACCACCTCCTCCTCAACCAGAGGGAAGTTTTCTATTTCTGAAACTATCTTTCTTCTTTTCAGGGTCTGGGAGACCCAAGAGGGAGTCTTTGAATTCAAGACTGAAGCAAAGAAGGGATTCAGTATCTCCAGCTTCTCAACATTCCCCTAACCAGGACACCCTCCTGGGGGTGTCCTGGTAAGGGGAAGTGGTTCAGCAGAGGACCCACATTTTGCCTACTCTTCTTCTTGCTGTTCACATACCTAAAAAAACCCTTCTTATTATCCTTTATGTTCTTTGCCAACTTCATTTCCAGGTGGGCTTTAGCCTTCCTTGTCACATCCCTGAAGGCCCTGACAACATTCCTATACTCCTCCCAAGCGGTCAGACCCTTTTCCCACAATTCATAGACCTTCTTCTTCCCTTTGAGTTCATGCATGAGCTCCCTGCTCATCCACACAGGATGCCACCTTTCCCTGATTTCTTACCCATAGGGACACAACGATCCTGAGATTGGAAGAAACACTGTTTAAACACTGCCCAGCTCTCACAGGCCCCCTGACCTTCTAACAGCCTAGTTCACGGGATAGCTCTAATTAGGGCCTAGAAGCGATCAAAGTTTGCTCTCCCAAAGTCCAGGGTAGCAGTCCTACTTTTTGCTTTACCTCTTCCACACAAGATCTTCAACTCCACCATCTCATGGTCACTATGTCCCAAGCTGCCCCCAACTTTCACTTCCCTAACAAGTATATAAGTATATAAAAAGATAATTTCATCTAAATGCACTTGTTGGAAACAAAAAATCATGGAATTAAGTAAAAATAGAATTTGTTCCTTAAAATTTATTTAGTATGAATATCCTGGCATTTGAGGAAGTCTTATCAGCATTTTGATGATCTTCCTTCTTATCTGAGCAGAGTATAGAGCTCAAATTCTCATTTGCCATCTCTGAGTGTTTCCTTTTCTATCTTTCATGTTCTAAGGTTTTAGTTCTTTCATTCACTAGCTACACCTTGGAAATTCTACTCTAGCTACCTCCAATAGTACAGTGAGGCTTCAGAACAACTGAAGACAGATGATTTTGTTTCAATACTGTGTTCAGCTGAATGACCACATGAAAATTTTATAGTAGGTTATAAATTATGTAAACAATAGTTCTGTTTTAATCTAATTCAACTTTGTATGTGTTTCTTCAAATGTGGCATGATTTAAAGAATGATTTTTAATTGAAGAATATGAGATAGAAAAAGAGACTCTTTATGTACAAATCCTGCTCTCAGACTGAGAGAATCCAGAGTTCTTTGGCTGAAAAGCCACAGAGAACTCTCATAAATCCTGTGATTGGGACAACAGATTAAGGGGTGGGGGTGTGTGTGCAGACTGATGTGACAGTTGTAAAGAACCTCTGTAACTCTGTGGCTGCATATGAGTCAGTGAAAAAATCTATAATGTACAACCCACACGCAGTGCCTGTGAATATGAGGTTTGAGAAACAGAAGAATTAAGGTCTGATATTCATCAAGCAATGTGTGGGATGTCTAGAAGGATGAACTACAGTATGCTGAAATAAGGATTGAACAGAATTTTACATATTTTTCCTATCTTTTTTTTTCTCAAATGTAAGAAAAGAACAGGAAGAAAAATAACAGATTTTTTTGCTTACTTTGCAATATGTTCTACTCAGTGAGTTTATAATTATAATGAATATATAGAAATATTTTTAGGGAGTTTAAAGCACATCTTCTTGTAGCTCATCAAGCCATTCTAGCAATAAATAATCATAGAACAAATAAATTTATCATCAGTAGTGTAGTGACTTTTCAAGTTACAGAACTGTAGGGGTTGGAAGGGACCTTGAGAGATCATCGAGTCCAAGCCCACTGTCAAAATCAGGTTCCCTAGAGCAGGTCACACAGGTAGGCGTCCAGATGAGTCTTGAATATCTCCAGAGAGGAGATGCCACAATCCCCCTAGGCAGTCTGTTTCAGTGCTCTATTAAATATTAATAACAAAGAATACGAAGAGGAAAAGAAGACTCGGAATATAATAATTTTTAATGAATTACACTATTTGAAAAAACAAAAAAGTGTGGTTAAAATAACAAGTTTTGTTTTCTCAGATTTAAAGGACTTATGTATATCAAACTGACACAGCAGCAGCTTGATGCTCTTTATTCATGGCCACAAGTAAGGTGAGAATTCAAAAGAAAAAGGCTGATTAAAATGGTCTACAAAATTTACTAATTTGAGTGTTCAGATTTTGCAAGATTTGGGACAAGAGGAGATAAATAAGTAGGGAGAAAGAAGTATGGGGGATAAAATAGGTATCTTTCTGGCTTTGTTTTGATTACTGTGCTTTATTGATTTATTTGATCTCAAAGCTTTCTGAATGTGATGGTTTGAAGATATTGAATGCACTTGAGACAGGATAATAAGGGCCAGACTTTAGACTATTCATCATCCTGGTTTTTTATTGTGGTACTGTCTTAGCTGAACTCAAATCCTTAGTGTATAAAGTGTGATAGAAACACTAGGACATGGCAAAATTAATAAGCTGATCAAATCCAACAGGTTCCACAGGTCTTCAGTAGCAGGTGAAGAAAGAGAAATATAGATAGCAACTTATTCTATTCTTGCAAGTAACATTGAGAGTACATCTTGAGTCTGAAAGCAAACATCATTGTAAACAAGCCAGAAAAAAAGGGATTTTGTTCCTGTTGTTCCTTTCTCTTTCACATAATTTCTAACACAGTTTGGTATTTTTTTTTCATGATTACAAAAACAAACAAACAAACAAACAAAACAACATAACAATGGAAGTATTATAAAATTTTCCTATAAACTTAAGTTAATGAAGAGAGAATGTTTATTACATGCTTATAATTATGAAGGAGCTGATTCCTCACAGAAAAGATCAGATTGTGATACTTGAGGAGTAGCTAGAGGATTACCCAAATTAATAAAAGTAAAGGCTGGTATAAAACTAGCTGCTGCTGGACTATGGTGTCTTTACATTTCCTGCTAAAGCATGTTTGCTCTTATAAAGGCACTTTAGTTCTAAGGAAAGATGGCTGAAAGATTCTTTAAATGCATTAAAAATTTTGTTCCACCTCCCAAATATATACTGGGAAATTCTTTAGCCTTTCCTGCAAAATAATTATATAACAGGGTACTGCTGCCATCAAATTCTACAGGTTCATAAAATATTTTCTTTTTAAAATGTAAATTCATTTTACTGCTGGCACACGGATTTGTTGTGATCTATGTCTGACCTTTCATTGGTAATATAAATGATGTATTAATCATCTTCACAATACACATCTTCTTGAGTGAATGCACATATGAACAACTGTGCCAACTCCTAGAGGTTATTGAACTGTTGGGCTTTTTTCAACCTAATGTATATCTGAGGAAATTGGGTTGGAGGAAATGTCTGTAAGCACTTCAACAAATTAGAACAGTAACTATCCTTTAAAACACTACAGACTTGAAAGGTCTGAAGAGGGCACAAGGTTAGACATTGTCAAGTTTAGGGTGTTTTAGGTTTTCAATGACAAAGTTTTGGTAGTGGTGGTGGGGCTATAGGCCCCATGGTAGATTGTGCTTGAGCAGTTTGTTGCTGAAGGTGTGCATGCCATGGAAGCCACACTGGGGCAGTTTGTGAAGAGCTGAAGCACCTGTGGGAAAGACCCACGTTGGAGAAGTTCACGGAGGACCGTCTCCTGTAGTGGGACCCTGTGCTGGAGCAAGAGAAGAATGTGAGGTGCCCAAAGCCTGAGAAGGAAGGAGCCGCAGACATAACTTGTGAAACATTGGACTCTTTTAAATCCTAACTGTGCTTTTGAAAATCTAAGGGTTTGGGGTTTTTTTCCTTCTATAGAAATTGTGGTGGTTTGACCCTCTCTTGAGGCCAGACTCCCACCAAAGCCGCTCTATCACTCCCCTCTTAGCTGGACGGGGGAGAAAATACATGTTGAGAGACTTTGGAGTCAAGATAAGGACAGGGAGAGATCATTCAGCCATTAGCATCATGGGCAAAACAGACTCAACACAGAAGAAAAACAAGAAAACTCTCTAATTTATTACACTGCACTACACACACAGAGAAAGCAGAGTCAGATAATGAGAAGTACAAACAGCTCTTAAAACACCACCATCACCACCACAACCACCCCCGCCCCCGCACTTCCCTTCTTCGCAGACTTCCCTTTATTCATGATGTTTCTCTTCCCCAGGATGGCATGAGGGAAAGAGGGAAAAATAGGTAATGGAGGCTTCAGCTTTCAGTCAGTTCCTCATGAGTTGTTCTTCTTCTTGTGGGGGGAAGCATTTCTCACACTCTTGCCCCACTCCAGCTGGGGTCCCACCCATGGGAGACAGTCCTCCATGACCCTTTCCATGTGAGTCCTCTCCCACGGGGCCTCAGATCTTCACCAACTGCCCCAGTGTGGGTCACTGCTATAAACCTATAAAGTGTCTCTCAGTCCCAGGCTGCTGGGCCCAGCCTGGTCCCCCACAGAGTCACAAGCACCCCCTGCAAACCTGCTCCACTGTGGGCCTCTGTCTCTCTCTTTCTGCCTCTTATCTCAGGCTGCAGGTTCTGTCAGGGGCTTGTTCCAATGTAGGTCACAGATTCTTCCCTATTTCTCCACCTGCTCCATGGTGGGCTCCTGCCTGGCCCAGGTGCCCATGGGCTACAAGTGGGGTCTTTTATTCCTCCATGGGCTGTAGGGGGACACCTGCTTCACCATGGTATTCTCCATGGGCTGCAGGGAATCTTCTCTCATCACCTCCTCCTTCACCCCTTCACTGACCTTGGTGTCTGCAAAGTTTCTTACATCTTCTCACTCCCTTCTCTGGTGTCAAAATACAGCTGTGTGCATTCTTCTATCTTTAAAATGTGATTTCTAGAGGTGCTGTGACTGGCACTGATTGGCCTTGTCAGTAACAGGGTTTGGGAGTTTGGCCTTGGGAGCCCAGCTGGGATTTGCTTTGTTGGACCCTTAAGAAACTCTCTAGCCAGTTCTTAAAGAAGCCACATTGCAAAACCACCACAGAAAATACATTCATGGACTGCTATCCATAATTTACTTAGATAATTATACTGTAAGTGTAATTATTTTAAGTTAAAATATTGCAAACAGATCTTATCCTATTGTTTGAATGAAGTGTCTGAAGTACTTGCTGAAGCAGATGTAATCTAATATTACAGTGTAGTTTTCTTTTGTTTCACAGTTTTTCTTAATTAATATAGCTGGCACTTGCTCAGGATGAAAGGTGTCTCTTTGCAACAACTCATGAGACAAAAGAATAACTCTCAAGTAATATATTCTACTCTGAAATATTCCTGAGTACATTATCCTTAATACTGTGTTTAGAATTCCTTTAAATTATGAAGGCTGAAAATCAACAGAGTGAAACTTTGATTATATTAATAATTTTCTTTTTACATGTATACTTAAAATTTTATCTCACTGACCCTGAAATTTATGAATGTGAATCAATTGAATAGGTCTAGGTGAGATTATTGTCAAGGTTTCATATAGTAATAAGTTTTTCCATTAAGAAATGATTTCTAATTGGGCTTTAATGGTATTTGATGTTGTCATTACCTCTTACTATCTTTTTAGTAAGCTGTGAGCTCTACATCAGATAGGTAAGTCTTAGGGGGTTGTATGCGATCATTGTAAAGCTTTTGTGCTGTTTAAGATAGTGGTTTTGTCCTCTGCATGACTTATCTATATTTCTGTTCTTAAAAACTGCTACAAATTTGAATTTTTCATTGGGTACTTTCTTCATTTTGCTTAGGTTACAGATCCGTGCAATATTTTTCCGGCTACTTCTCAAAATTAAGTAAGCTGCATAAATTAACTAGATCAATAAAATGTCATCATAGGACTTGCTAAGGTAATTAACAATCAGTCTAAACACACGTAAATCCCATAGTAGAATTTCTGTAATAGAACAGAACTAGCATATGCTCACGTGAAATACTGAGAACAAAAAGATCATGAGCAATACAGACTTGTATGCTGTAATGTAATTCAAAGCTGACACAAGATTGACATAGTCTATTGATAAAAATCACAGCATTAGAGCACTAAGTTTAAGTAAAGAAAACTAAAGGAAATAGTCCATGAGCATTCATAAATAGGAAAAGACAACTCAGCTCATAGCAAATATGTCTTTATTTTGTAGCAGCAGAAGTCATTGCAGAAGATTTGATCTTACATAAGCAGGATGCCTTGTTCATGACTCAGATAAAGTGCCTTTTCATACTGAAATTTTGCATTAACTACTGCAATCAAATTAAACACAACATTCAGAATTATACTTGCTGGCTAAAACTGATCAAACAGTTTGTGTGATAAAGCTTAACATTTTTCATTTGGTAAATTTGTTCTAAGATATTCTTCTTGCTTATTTGCATATCTATTTCCTCTTAAAATATTTAGTGTGCATTAATGCAAATTTCCTTGACAACTTAGCTGACTTATAATATTCTACTACAGTTTTCAAGTGACAAAAAATATCCTTAGTAATCTAGCTGCTGGCTGAATATATAAGTTAGTATTCCAGTGCAAGTCATAACCACATACTTTCCTGACATCTTGCAGTAACACCTACTGAAAAAGAATTACCTTATGTGGTTCCTCATGTGAAAACCAAAGCTTCCATTTCCCAGGAAACATGAATATAAACAAAAAGAAAATTTTTCAGTACTCCTCACACTCACCTGTAATGAGTCTTCTCCAAGATCTTAGCCTTCTTTTTGGGGTTTAGGATCATATTCTCTTTCAACAGGCACTTAACACAAGTGACAAAATATGCAAAATATTGTATATATTTGGTCTTGTGTTGTTCAACAAAAAGTATTTAATACACTGTAGAAAAATGCATAAATAATGGCATAGCAGAAGAGAGGTAAACAGTTTCAAAAATATTAAGGCATGTTGTCAAATAATCTACATATAGTATGGAATCGGTTGAAATGGTTTCACTTCATCCTGTTTCTTACAATCAGTTTGTGTGATATATATTCAGGAAGACAGAAAAATGTAGCTGAAGCTAAGGAACACAGAATTTTCTTAAAGCCATTTGGCATTTCAGACATGCTTGTAGCTTTTCAGTAAAAGAGGAATGCTGAGAATTTATAAAAGGTAAATTTATAGTAGTATTTGCAAGGCTACCGCTGTAGCTTGGGCCACACTTGACATAGCACTGTATTTTATCCACTGTACTCTGGATTTCATTTTACTTTAAATAAACTAAACCATAAAATTTCACAGTAATCAAAGTTAGAAAACATGCCAGGTCTATATCCAGAAGACAGTTTTATCTTATTAAATAGATTAAAAAAAAAATAAATGCTGGGATTCTTTTTTTTTCTTTCATTCTTAGATTATGCCCATCAGCATAGCATCTGGAACCCTGACTATTTACATAGAATGGCTTGTTTCTTCAGTGATGTAGTCATATATACAATTAGAATTTTCTTTAATGGAGAAATGGTCTGTGCAGAAACATGAAAAAGATACCCAGCACATTAAGTTGCACATAAAATTCCCAGAATACATACAAGTAACGTAATTTTATATTTGAACGTACATCTCTTAGGTGATAGCCCAAATTCCTTGCAGGTTTCAAGTGACCTGACAGCTGGCATCATTGTTAACATGAACATTTTCTTCTAGGATCAGTACTTTCATCAATGTTATGGAACTGCTTGGAGAATCTTTCTTTTCTTTTAACAGCTAAATATTTGTTCCTATGATTTATGTTATTTCTCCTGTGAGTATTAAGAACTTCAGCTGTCTCAAAAAGCTTTCCATGCCTCTCATCAATCACTAAAGATGAAAGAAAAAGAAAAACACAAAAGAATGATTCTAAATCCTCTAGTCCTATCATCTTTTAAGTCTCTTCACTGTAATCAACTACATATATACTACTTTGAAGTAGTTGTTTCTTACTAAATGTGAGACAACATTCACCATACACATAAAGAGACTGCATGATTATCTGGGGGTTTTACAGCCAAAGATTTTTTTTTTTTATGTCAAGGAGTTAAGAACAGAAACTACAATCACTAGCCTACTGATTTTTTCAAAGCAAAGATACCCTGACAGCCTAAATGCCAGTGATACTCCTACCAGTACAGTAAAAAACAAAACAAAACAAAACAAAAACAAAGGCAACTGATGGCAGTATCTAAATAAGTGCAAAACCAAAATACTCTAAACCAAACTGCTTTTCGAAAAAAATAATGAGTAAAATATTTTAGAAAATAAGTTGTTCTAGTTTTGCATCAGAAAATCACTATGTTGCTTATATTCTTCCATAAGCTTTCTGAAAAATTTAATATTCTTTCATTGCTTATAAAAAAAGATATTTGTGATCCTAATATATTCATTATACCAACTTTTTGAAACCATGTCTAAGTTCACTCTTACTGAAACACTCCCTTCAAACCTTCAACAATCACCCAGCTAGCATTTACAACTGCTTCATTGAATGGCTATGTGGTTTCTATCATAAGCATGTATTTATCTTCACAATGCAGATGCCAGAGAAGAAAATATTATATCGCATTTTAATAATGGAAGACTAGCACACAGAGAAGTTGTTCAAAGAGAGCTGAATCTCTGCATCAGATGACAGTGTAACAGCCCCAGAAACGTTCTTCACATTCCAGTTAATAACAACTAGTACAATAACTCTCTGGCCATTGACTAGATAATTCATACAGATATCGTACAGATATATAATCTTGATTATTCAGAAGTGATCTTACTCTAAGCAACACACATATACTACACTCTTCAATTTTCACTGACCTTCAAGTGGCAAAAACATAGTACTCTAGAAAGGATCCTTTATTCTTTATTATCTTTATTATTCTTTATTCTTTATTATCCCCCGCACTGTGGCAAATCATCATGCACATATGAATTATAAATACGAATTTATGTTAGCATTGTATATGGAGGTGGGATATGATTTTAGCTTAAATGAGAACAAATAATCTGTATGTCATGTTCTAATATATTTTATCAGATGTAAATATCTTGGTATTAGATCTGGGGCTGACCTGTGCTGAGCACAGCTGCTTCCAGTCAGCTCCTTAGTGGACCCATAGGAGGCCAAAGATGAGCCCAAGAGCCAAGTGTGTGCTACTTGTGTAAACACTTAGGAAAGGTCAGAGGAGTAGGAAGGAACACCAAAGACATAGGTGAGATACTTCAGTGAAAACAACATACAACCTCAAAGGGACTGCAGCCCATGGAGTAGCTTGTGCCAGAGGCAGTATACATTGAAGAAGTGCAACCTGTGGACACGTGGTGGAGCATAAGAAGTAAACAAAGGAGAGGAATTGCTGCATTTTGACCATGACTTCCTGCACCTACAGTTGCATCTCTGTAGGAACTGAATGTGACCTGCTTCCCAGTTCCTGAATTAATAATTAATAACATTTTTATTGCCAAAAATTGACTTAAATTCCTCATCAAGTCTTCTTTTGGTTGCAACTGTGTTTTCCCTGTCTCTTTTACAACCCATGCTTTTTCTTAGTCTTTACTATTTTTCCCATCCTGCTGGGGGTAGACAAGGAGTAAACACGCAACAGTGTAGATACTACCTTGGGCCAACCCACCATATATAGCAAGCAAACATAATTCATAAATAACAAACAATATTTACCTTTTTGGTTGGTTGTTGGTATTTTTTTTCCCAATAATGCCTAGGAAGTCAGTCTTAATTAATAGTGTTTCTGTATGAACCACGGAACATGGCTTTCAGTGTACTTTTCAGAAATAAAAAACAGATTAATTTGCTGTATATTGCCACATAATAAGACATTGCAGTAGTGTCAATAAATTACCTAAAAATGTATTTAAATATTTATTATTCATTTGCTGAAGGTAACACATTTGTTTAAGTGGGACCCCCAGAATTATTCTCCTCGCTCCCCATGCTTTTCAATATATCTCCATCTTCATCACTAATGTGGTGTATCACATCTAAAATCGGTTCACCCATTCAGCACATCTTTCATTCTTCTCTATAAGCTTCCTAATTGTTAAGGATGGACAGCAGAGTAAATATATAACAGATGATTGAGGATAATAAAATCATTCTTTCTTCCAGCGGTCTGTAAAACATCATTTTTGCTGATACCTTGCAGTGTGTGACCTTTTAAACTGACAGGACATTCACCACTGAAGCTTTTTAAAGACAGCTATCTCATCCTGGAAAACTGGAAGACAGGCATTCAAGACTGGCTTGTATTTGTCTCTGAATCAAACTGTCATTTTTGCTCTGTTAGTGTCTGTTATCAAGTCTGGACAAGCAGTTATTCTGTAGGTTAGTTCATATAACCTTGAATTTCTCAGAAAGTCCTTGAGAGTTAATGCAGCCAGTTTATGCAACTACAATTCATGTACATAAGTGAATTCCACAGGATCTTGGCAGCATGCAGTGCTAATAAACATTTAATTTACAACCCATACAGTCCTTTTAGCTTTACAAAGTGCTTCATGTATCATCCATTTCTCCTGTTTAGTTCCAGTTACATTTCTGGGGAACCCTCGATGGTGTAAAAACAGGATTAAGATATGAACAATTCAAGATTTCAAACTGGAAGCTGTTGAGTCTATATTTTTAGTAAGGTTACAATCCTCCAAAAAACCCGATCAAAATAAACCAAAAGGTGCACCAACATCACTTTGCCAGTGAAATGCACATATATGAGTGAGTCTAAGGAGCTCACTGTGCCACTGCAAAAAGAAGAGATTAGGACACTTACAGTGATATAATGGGGTCAAACTACAAATCATGTATAATTTCTATTTTGCATAATTCACAAAAAAAGGGGTATAAAGCAATCAAATTAATCATAGAATCATAGAATCATAGAATGATTAAGGTTAGAAGTGACTCTCAGAGGTCATCCAGTCCAACCCCCCTGCAAGAAGCAGGGACACCCTCAATTAGATCAGGTTGCTCAGGGCCTCATCCAACCTGGCCTTGAACTCCAGGGATGGGGCATCCACCACCTTCCTGGGCAACCTGTTCCAGTGCTCCACAACTCTCACAGTAAAGAACTTTTTCTAATATCCAATCTAAATCTACATCCCTCTATTTTAAAGCCATTACCCCTTGTCCTGTCACAACAGGCTCTACTAAACATCCTCTCCCCATCTTTCTTGTAGGCCCCCTTGAGGTACTGAGGCCCCCTTGAGGTACTGAATAGTCATATAGTCAAATAATAGTCAAAATCAATCCAGAATACAAAGTTTTCAGGGAAAAACCCTAGGTTAAAGATCAGGAACCCTCTCTGAATAATCTCATAAACTTGAAAGCATAATTATTATACTTTGGTTTACACATTTATTCTCTTTCTTCCAGATTTTAGTGTCCTTTCTCTATTTTTTTTCTTTTATTTTCATGGAAGGATAATTCAAGAATGACTGCTTATAATTTCAACACCTATCTGCCCTGTCTATTGTGGTAGGCAATGCATTTCTAGATAATTCTTGCAGGTGACAGTATGATTATGAAGGCACCTTGTGAAAGCGGGCGAACAGATGAAAGCAGATTTCAACATATACATATGATACTTCGATCTAAGGAGCATATTATGAGTTCATAAAACTATGTTTGTTATCAAAAAATTGTGATTAACAAATCAATAATACCACCAGAAAATTCTAGACAATTTCAATGATTGGCACTGTTGCATTCTCAGATTGTAGAGAAAAACAGAGATTATCTATTGCATTAAAAAAAAAAAAAGAACTTGAAAATGTGTGTCTGCATATTAAAAATTTTCTTGGGTATGATAATCATGGAAGGAGAAAACCTTAAAGTTGGCTTTGCTCCTACCTTTGAGCATTTGACCACTCTTATTTCACAGAATCACAGAATCACAGAATATTAGGAGTTGGAAGAGACCTCGAAATATCATCCAGTCCAAACTCCCTGCCTGAGCAGCATCATCTAGAGTAGATCACATAGGAATGTGTCCAGGTTGGTCTTGAATGTCTCCAGAGAAGGAGACTCCACAACCTCTCTGGGCAGCCTGATCCAGTAATCCATCACCCTCACAGTGAAAAAGTTCCTCCTTATATTAAGACGGAACTTTCTATGTTCCAGTTTGGAACTATTTCCCCTTGTTCTATCACTGGCCATCACTGAGAAGAGCCTGGCTGCATCCTCCTGACACTCCCCCTTTTACATATTTATAAACATTAATGAGATCACGCCTCAGTCTCCTCTTCATTTGGTCTCCATCCTGATATTTTTTTTCCTCAGTGTTTACTTTCATTGCACAGTGGTGGAACTAAATTAGAAATGCTGATTCTCATGTATTCCATATGTTCACAACACTAAAAAATAGTATAAAATATAAATAAAATTCAAGACAAAATCAAGAATAGTGAACTTGCAACACTTAATATCTGCTCTTGTTAAAGAACACTTTTTCACTTATTACAATTTTATGGTCACTGAAAGGTAGTTGAACATTGTACCCTTAGGATTTAGAGATTATTTGTTTATAATCATTGCTTAAGTATTAGTTGGTTTTATTGCTCATTTTATGAGATATGAAGGTCATGTGATATTCATTGGCATAGAAGAAAGAATTAAAATAAAAGCTCAGGCTTAGCAGTTATTTATTTTTTAAAAATATGTACTTTATAAGTATATTTATTTTGGAAGGGCTAAAAATTTAATTAATATTTAAAGCTCTTCTTCATCTTGCAAAATAAGCAGATAAGCAACTGGGGTTTTTTTGCAACTGGTTTCGTTTTTTTCTTCATTGATCTCACAGCGGGATCTTCCTGCAACATCTGCTTGTAAAATAAAGGTAAGGATGAATACCTGACACTATATAGGATTAAATCTGCAGAGAAATTGGTGTGCTATCTTTTTTTTTCTCAAGTCCTAGAACTATAGGAAATCACAGTTCCTCAGAAAAGATGGTGCTTAGAATAATACCCATAGTATTATTCTAATAGTATTATTACCCATTTTTCTAGTAATTTTCATGGGACACTTCAGGCGGTAAACTTATAAAATTTCGGACTTTTTGCTTTAAAATGTATAACAGTTCGTAAAATATATCTGATCTGATTTTTTCCACTGTCACTAATTCAACAGTCTTAATCCCTTTGCCAAAATACTATTTTTGCTGGTTACCATGCCAATCTTGTCTATCAGAAAAGGAGAGGACAATACAAAATGAGCTCATGGAAAAAATATAATCAGAGATTAAATAGCGTTTCTTAAAGAAACCTCTGCAGTTTAAATCAGAAATCAGGTCAGTGTCTTTTTGGATGGACATAGAACTATGACATACCTGAATCATCGAGGAAACAGCCTATGAATTTTTGACAATTTTTAACCTGTACTGATTAGAGGAAAAGGAAATTTTGGTAAGAAAATAAAAATGACTTATTTCAAATAGCATGTTGGAAAGCATGTTGGAAAGAATTCCAAAGATTTCGGAACACACTGGTTTGATATTTTAAAATCCAAGCCCTTCTTTTTAGTTAAATTTTGTATTCCAGTTTGAGAAATAAACTTAATGATAGCAAACTAAAACATTAACAAGAAAATGTAAAAATAAATATCTCAGGTTACTCCTACTTTTGGCTTCTTTGTTATAAAAAACATTAATTTCTTGTGCTGCTTCACATGTTGCTTTTATCTCAGCCTGATCCCTGGAAAGCCAATTCACTTTGAAAAATTACATTGCTGTTAGAATCAACTAAGTTGTTCAAATGAAAACACTCAGAGATGTAAAGAAGTGCACATCTATCTGTATTGGATTTGCATTGAAAGGTTTTGGTAGCAGGGATCTACAAGAATGGCTTCTGCTAGACACTCTCCCACATCTGACAGAGACTCTGCTGCTGGACAATGCCAAGCCCATCAGTGATGGTGATAGTTCCTCTGGAAAAACATAGTTAAGAGGGATAAAAAGAATGCCTGAGGCAAAACAGCAGCAAATAGAGGAGTGAGAATATGTGAGAGGAACAACTCTGCAGATACTAATGTCAGTTATGAAGGAGGAGGAGAAGGTGTTTCTGGTGTCATGCTTCTGGAGAAGACCATGGTGTGGCAGGCTGTCCTTCTGCCATCCATGGAGGTTGATGGTCAAGCAAATAGCTATCTGCAGCCTATGCAGGAACACACATGGGAACAGGTGGGAAGCCACACTGGAACAGTCTGCTCCTGAAGGTCTGCACCCTGTGGAAGGAATCCAGGTCTTCATAAAGAACTGCAGCCCACAGGAAGGACTCAAGTTTGAGAACTTCATGGAGGACTGTCTCCCATAGAAGGGACTCCAGGATGGCACAGAGAAAGCGAGCCTTCCTCATGATAAGGAATGAGTGTGAGAGACGTGATGAACGGACCACAGTCCCCACTCCCTGTTGACTGGTGTCAGTCAGAGGGAGGAGGGAGAGAAAGTCAGGAGTCAAGTTGTGTCCTTGAAGAAGTGAGGCGCTGGGTGGAGGTGTTTTTAACACTTGGCTTGATTTCTCATTATTCTACTCTGATTTGAGTGGTTATAAAAGAATTTTTCCGAGTCTGTTTTACCATGACATTGAGTGCTTGTTCCCTGTCCTTACCTTGACCCATGAGCCTATTGTGTTTTTTCTCCATCTGAGGAGGGAATTTGGTGGGCATATGGGTCAATCAATCACAGGGTCAACCCATCACAGCATTGTTATGCAGAATTATTTCTATAGCATTATTCATTTTTTAAATAGTAACCTGTTGATCTCAATAAGATGCTGGGAATCTTTTTTTTCCCCCCATTTTTCTTGCTGAAGGTTAATAAGGAATTAATGACTATGAAATCCTATTTTGTCAGTAAGTAAATACATTTTTGTCCTGTATTCATTAATGTTCTCTTTATTTTGTCTATGTACTCAGAAGTCATTAGAATATAGAATAGCATGTTTGGAAAGCAACCCAATTAATACATGGCACAAGCTATCCTCCTGTCAGTTAAAACAACTCTCCTTTGTTTTCAATTCAGCATGTCAATATAATTTCAATATTTACTGTAAAATACTCTCAAGGAAAGTCACTATGCTTATAACCAAATAGCAAAGAGTAGTTTCCATGATCATGTCTGTCCAAAATAAATCTAGATACCTATCTCCTGGGCTGTCCATTCTGATTCCTGCTTACAGATAACATCAAGCTATGACAGTCAGATTGTTTAAAGATCTGTGGATGTTTTATTGCTAATTCATTGCCAGATTTCACAATGTTCTAATGTTTCAGGCTTTCAAGGTGGCTTAAAATCCCAAAGCTCCTTTTTATCATACTGTGATAAAACTCACCCACAGACTGCATGCTTCATTTGCCTAGGTCTTGTTTTTCAAGTATTGCATAGTGTAACTAACCAGAAAGATTGTTGCACGTAGCAAGATTATCTCTGGGAAGATACAGGTCAAGTAGAATAGCTTTTGTTAGAGATACATATGGATGTGCAAAAGATAATTCCAAATGGTTATTCTAAATTGGCTGCTGGAAATTTTCAACTGTGTTAATGAAGTAAGGGGACTACCTAGTGCTTCTGTGTGATGTTAGTACCACTGAAGGGATCTGAGAATCCTTTGCTTTGCAGTATCTCCCATTTTACAGTATTTGTGAATTTTTTTTTCTTAAGATGCACAAATATGGAAACTATGTTTTCTAGGTTAGGGTGGTAGGCTTCTTTCAATTAATGTTGGTGCATCCAGGTGCATTCTGAAAGTTTTCTGCTATGTGGAGGTGAAGCAAAAGTGTTTTTAAAGTAACCACAAAAATGTTCATGTAAAATAGTAAGCCAATGATCAAATGAGAAACAAATGATAGTGGGTATCTATGTAGTAATGAGTCTTTGTAATAAAACTCATGTTTTTCTCTAAAGTCTAGGTACACTTGAGTATGCATAAAAATAAAATATAAAGGATGAATAGAAAGACCTGATTAATTTAATGATTACCAATAACAGGAATTTAAACAGTAAGACTGTTGCAGAGCAATTTGGTATCATAGATAAAGGGAAGCAAAGTTTTGGGTTAGGTTTAGTATTTTTAGATTCAAATATGTTAACAGGGTTCACCTTGCAAACTTGTCAATCTTCACTTTAACAGTCTAGATCACTCTACATTTCCCTTTCTTCCCATAAAGGTCACTTTCAATGTCCTCTCAGGATCTGAAGTTTCAATTTAAATTATATCCTTTTTAGCAAGAGGAAAAACACACCTGTCAGGTTTTTTTTACAAGAATCACTGAAAATCTTTATCTCCTGGTCTTATTCAAATTCTGAATGCCTACATATCTCAATGACCCAGCAGAGGCAATTCTTCTGGCTTTGAGGCATTAACATTGTGTCAAATTTCTTTCCAATCACCCTTAAAGTATTTCAGGACTTTGGGCTGATCTGAAAGAAGAACAAGGAGATCAGGGGCTCAGGGATTTCATAGGAAGGACAATGCTAGAATACTGGAGAGGACCTTCTCAGTAAATAGTAGCCTATTTCTTGAGAAATTCTGTTCTGTAGCTTATTTCTACAAGAAATTCTGTTAAGGAAGGACTTGAAGTAAAGGCAGTCAATATATCAGTGGGGTTATTGCAAATGTTTCAGATATTCTAAACTTGGATATTTCTGGGTTTCCTAGCCAAGAAATGTAAAATATGTGGTTTCTAAAACTTCTATTGGATTTGAGGGAAAATTTTACATAGTCATATCTTTTTCATCATGATTATTTAAAAAGTGTAAAAGGAAAATTCCACTGTATTATACAGTATTTAAAGTAGAGAAATCTTTGAAATACTTTGCTTTGCCTAGTAATTGCAGCTGGTTAAAAAAAAAAAAAAAAAGGAACTTTCCTCTCCCATTTTCCAGAAACCAAGATTGTCTAGAAATGGATTACATAGTTTGAACACATATATACCATGGTTCTTATGTTGTTTTAATGACTTAGCTCTTGCACGTAAAATTCAAATGGAAATATCTGAATGTGTATATCTACAAGTGACAATCATTTTGCTTTTCTTCACTTATTGACTTAACTCAGTTCGCAAGGTTTAAATCCAGATTTTACACAGTTCTTGGTTATTTAACTCCTTTGAGATTACTTTTAACAAACACCCAATTTCTATTGTCCTGTTTAGAAATGTTCAGTTCCTGAGTGCTGCACATCAATGCCACTGTGAATTTTACAATTTAAAATGTCTTTGCTTCTCACTCCTTTATAACCTCTCATTTCTTATAAAAAACATTTTTGAGAATAATGGGATGAAGTATCACTTTAACCAGAATGGACTTGCTTTAAAAGTGAAGATGTACCAAACCTATAGGGGTCTTCTGTGTTCTGGGACTTCATATGATAAACATTTTTAATTAATAATGGAGAACAATTTAACAGTCTAAAAACCCAAAGGTTTTCAGTCTATTAAGTTATTCCTTATGTTTTTTTTTCTCCCACAGTAGAAAGCTTAGGGACAGAAAGGAATAACCTGCTCTATTTTCTTCAGTATTTTTCCTGCCTCTGGGAATGATGCAGACTACTGTAACTTCTCTCAGCCTGTCTTCATAGGAGAGGTGCTCCAGCCATTTGATCATCCTCATGGCCCTCCTCTGGATTTGCTCCAACAGGTCCATGTTCTTCTCACTTTGGGGGTCTAGAGGTGAATGCAATACACCAGGTGGGATCTCACCAGAATGGAGAAGAAGGAAAGAATCACCTTCCTCATCCTGCTGGTAACTCTTGTTTTGATGTGGCCTGGGTCTTTTGTTTTTTTTTAACTCAAGGTACTAAACAGGAATGGTGAGTGCTCAGCATCATGTATTTGAGCCTGTATTGCTCAAAGTCTTGCTATTGCTGTGAAAAACGTAATTATTGGTTAAGATTTGAACTGATTATTTTGTTATTTCCAGACTCCAAATACATTGTCACTTCTGAATGTGCTGAGGGTGAAGATCTTACCAGGAAATTCTGTGATATAGATGCCATTATTAATTCAAAACTTTGCAAGAAACTCACTGCTTTTCAATACTGACTCAACAATAGTTCCTTTCTAAGGGCACAAGAGAACTTATTTAAATATTTCTTTAAAAGCTAAGCAGCTCTTCTAGAGAGCTCACATAAACTGATGTCCATTAAATGTAAAGGGAAAAGGGGATTCCAAGGTGAAGATCATCGGGAGTGAAATACTGTGTATAGCTTTGATTCTGCTACCCTCATGTCATTTGCAATACAGATGAGAAATCATCTGCTCTTGTGCCTGTGTTTCAGCATTTCTCTGTTTTATTGTGTCTGTCTACATCATCAGTGGAACATAGGAAATTATTGGTTTGATCAAATATAAATACATTCTTTGAGACTGATTCGACTTGATCTCCAGTGACTGTCAAGGGAGACTAGCTGACTTGCTTTGGTGTGACTATCTACACTATGGGTATCTTCATTTAACTTAACCAATCTCACCTTACATACCCATGTTCAGAACAATACAACTTGGTTTGAAACAGATAATATGGCAAATGTAAAGAATTGTTGAAAAAGTGACAGTATTTTATCACCAGCTTATATTGCAAAAAGAAAAAATCAGTAAAATAACTGTCCATTGCTACAGTGAATTGCTTGCATCCATCAACACACTTTCTTATTACACTGGTATACTTTTGTAAGTTGTTTTCCTTTGTTTATGTTTATGAAAAATAAATGATATATACAAATAATATCTTGTTACAAAACATGCATTCTACTTTCTTGACTCTTATATGATCAAAATTTTTACCTATTCCCTTTTCATTTAGATCTCTCTAGCAAATTTCTTGAATAGAATTTTCCTCTTAAAAGTATTCAAGGCAACAAAAAAGCAAATAACTTTCTCTGGTAAATATTTTAACTTCTGATTTTACAAGGTAGTGGTTTTTTTTTCCAAATTTTTT
>VXBZ01007605.1:309638-331342 GCA_013399135.1 Heliornis fulica | reverse complement strand
TTAATATTTAATAGATTCTTGTAATATAATATAATATAATATAATATAATATAATATAATATAATATAAATTTTAAGTGGTTTTTTTCTAATAATTATGTTATGCTTCTCAGACATGTCCACAAGTGTTATTTATTTTATCCTTAGAATTTATATTATTTATTTCTAATCTGAATTAGCCTAGTCTTCATGTCAATTTTCTTGATTTTTTTAAAGTATTTTTTAGACTTCTTCACGGTGAGAGTGACAGAGCACTGGAGCAGGCTTCCCAGGGGTTGTGGAGTCTCCTTCTCTGGAGATATTCAAGACCTGTCTGGATGCCTACCTGTATGACCCGCTCTAGGGAACCTGCTTTGACAGGGCAGTTGGATTTGATGATCTCTTCAGGTCCCTTCCAACCCCTACAATTTTGTGATTCTGTGATTCTGTGATATAGCCTCAAAACCAGAAAAGGTTTTCTTACCAGCAAGAGGGGAGATTTTCAAAATGCAAAAACATGCCTCACTAGTTCTGCTACAGAACTTGGATGGGAGTTAATAGGATTATCTGTTTATCTAAATTTATGGGAATTAAAAGGATTATCTGTATTAATAGTAACTATGTATATGTAACAACCCAGCCTTTTCCTTGAAATCATAATCTTTATTTTAAATATCATCAAATTTCTGTTCTTCATGATAATCTCTTTTTAAGGAATTGAGTACCTATACTTTACAAATGCAGTCTTCCCCTTGTGTATTGTGTGTTTGTTATGCAATAGTAAAAAAAAACCTGCTGCTCAGTCATATTAAATTTTTTTTTTCCTCCAATTGACATTACCCATAAACTTTAAAATCTTTGAAAAGTCTAGTGTGTGAAAAGTCTATCTTCTGGTAAAACATGGTCATAAGAAGACAATACTATTCATTTTTTGTTTTATTTTACTTTCTTGAATTTGATCCTGGAGACATATGAAGTCAGTGACTTAGAAAGGAGTAATTAAACTTGCTTAATTTAGGCAGCCAGGGGAAATACTTGAATTAGTCAGTGTATCTCATTAGGCCTACTGGCCATGGAAACTTAATTTTAGACTATAGGGCTTTCCCTCTGCACATCATGTCTTTCTCCCTCAAAATCTTTTCTAACTAGGTTGCAATCAGTGATTTGAACATCAGCCAAACCACCTCATGAGATTTAAGCAATATTGAATAGATGAAATGTGCACTCAAAAGTTAGCAATTTATAATTGCTATAATTTATTACTCGGGCTCTTGCAAATGAGCTCTTATTGGAATATGGTTCTTCCAACTAGTATCTTGTACTTTTTAAAAGAAAGTTGCAATATTTAACACCTCTTCCATTCTTTCATGGGGATTTAATTACTGATAAACTTCAAGTAACTAATCAAGGGCCCAAGATGCCTAGGCACATAGCTATGCAAATTAAATTGAATTACCGAAAAGAACGATCATGCTGTGATTTTCATGAACTTCTTCAGGGTTCTGTCTCCTCTCAGCTAGAGCAAGCATTCAGCTATAGGAATACTGTAACACACTTGAGGGCAACAGTAAACTTAGTCACACCTCCCATCCAGAGTTGGAAGAAATAAATTTGTTAGAAGGGACCAGGAAGTACTTTCACACACATCCATTGAAGAGAGTACTGATTTTAAAATACTATTTTATATTGACTCCAGCAAAAATCTTTCATACTTTCACACTTTGGCACTTCTGTTACCTAAAACCAGCCTTGATTTATAACTAGTTAGTGAACTGATAGCTTTCTAGGAGTGGTGCATTCTTGATTAAGCATACATCAAAATGTCAACATCTCTATTTGAACACAGTTATCGGGATCTATGGACTTTTCTTTTAAATCTAAAACTATGGATCTATAAATCACCTCTATGGAAAACAAAAAGAATGGCCCAAATTCTCAGATGACATAAATAATGAAGATCCACCTGAAGATCTGTCTCATTTCAGTAAATGAAAATGTGACAGTTGAAAGTCCAAACCAACTAGACATGAATGAAAAAAATCTTATAAAAATGTTTATGATTTTATCTCAGTATTTTTATTAACAGTGGATAGGAATATAGGACAAGTTTTAGTATCTTCTTACTACTATGGAAGACAAATTGTTAGGGAAACATGTCTCAATAAACCATTATTGATATACTATGTAGTTTGGAATAATCTGTTAAACTGGGAAAATATACATTAATTTTAGATGTTAAAAACTATATATGTCCCTACTTATTCTAAATTTTAAGGGAAAATAAACAAATGTTTATGTTGCAGTTTCTTGCAAACTACCAAAACATTGTGACAAAAGGATTGAGATGGGGCTTGTATTCTCAGCATTAATCTTAGGTATCGATAGGATACCTAAGAAAACTTTTTAAATCTTTAAATTTTGAAAACTTAAAAAATACTTATAAAAAACTTAGAAGGCTAGAACTTAAAGGTTGGGTGAAAACATTACCATTCTCTTATGTCTTTGAAAATGGGAATTAAAAAATTGTAATACAAAACACAGATAATGAAAATTAAACTTGGAAATTTGTGATAGACAAGCAATTGCATCCTAGGATTCCAGTTTATGTGTTATAGGTACATCCATTTAAAGAAATATAAATTGTAGCTACTACTTCTCCTTAAATATATCAGAACTAGGAGCTGTATGTTACAATATAAAATGTAGCAAAACTTTACTAAATAATCTAGCAAAACCAAAAGTTGATTAGCTAAGATTAAAGATTATGTGGCAAATCATTTGAGAGAGGTTTTGTGGTGATCTGAAAACATCAGTTTAAGAAATTACTATATCCAGGAACTAGGCAAGAAACTCAATACACTTAATACTTCAAGATTTCAATCTCAACGGTCTAAGGAAAGTATTTCTGGTATTCCCCAAATGACATTTCATTACAAAAATTGCTCATCATAGACATCTAGAAAATCCAGGAGTGGTTTGAACTTGTCTGCCAGCTGACTCATAATTGGCATTTGATCAAGTTCATCATCATCAATAGACTTTGTAAAAATACGAAAGGGAATTAATATCAGGTTGCAATGAAGTTGTATAATTTCCAAAGTCCATGTATGCTTGCTGAAGAGTGATCTGCTGTGGGAGACTTCTGTGAACAGAATGTTGAAAATCCATATTCTGCTGCTTGTCTACCCACTGTAATCACTGCATGGAACATGAAGCTTCTTTAGATGGGAGCAAAAATAAATCTTTTGGTAGTATTTCAGTGTTCATTGTAAAACAGAATGCAGCACACCAAGACTGTATGAGCACAAAAACATTTAAGACATGGTGGTATCCTAAGACATACATTTATAAAAATATATATACAGCTATATTTTCTAATATGGTTATAATATAAAAAAGTACTTTCATAGAAGTAGCTATAATGCTGAATTTGAGTTACTTATGTGGTTCTGGAACAAGAACCTTTATATTTTGTATCTTCTTTTATATCAGACATACTAAATTTCACCTACCACTTAGTTTGCAGAGATCTTTCTTTTCCTGTTCAACTGTCATTTCCATCCACAAGTTTTCTCACTTTCCTCTTCATTAACTTCCCTTTTGGCATATCACAGTGATTCAATATTTAAAATCTTTGATTTACATTTTAGGAAGTGCCCAAAATAATGTGATTTCTATATACTGGCTGATTTTACTAGAAGTGTTTAACTTCACAGAATTCAGGAAAGTTTCCTGTATAGACTAGTTAGAATGAAGAGAAACCACTACTTACCCTGACCTTCATGAATATAATGAGATGTTTATATTTGTTTTTCAGTTTGGATGGTCCATTGTTGGTTGAGTTTTTGTTTTTTTTTTCTATTTTCCTGAATGAATGTGCTCTTATTCCTACTAAATAAGTAGATTAGAGACTTCATTCAGGGCAGATAAATGATAAAGTGCCTTTATGAAAGTAATTGTTATATTTCAACCTAATGAGTTAGACAAAATTTAAATGTGTGGATCTTTGCATGAAGATGACTGAAGAAATAAAAGAAAGGACATAGTGGTTTGCTTCAGAATCTTCTGTATGATGACATGGTACTACCAGCCACTGGAAAGAGAGCTGGCATAGGTCTGCAGTGCAGAAGAACAGATTTTAAAGACTAATATGATTTAAATAAAATGAATTTAAATATTCATATAAAATAAAAGAACAGGCAATATGACTTTTAATTTAAAACTTCTGAGAACACTTGAACACCTGTGTTTTGTTTTTTTTTCTTTTTTTGGGAGTTTCCCAAATTACTAAGGTAGACATTAAGTCTGTCAAAAAAAGACCAGATGATATATAGTAAGACTGTAAATGGATATAAAAAGAGTTTAAAAATTTTAGCAGATAAAACAATTCAATAACAATAACTATAGAATAATGATGACTTTGATAGGTCTTTATCACATACAGCCATGTTCATCATAAATTATAGGCTATAAAAATGGAATTCTATAGTCAAAAGGCTAGCCTGTTTATGTCAGTAATGAATGATGCACAACAGCAACACAAAACCCTAATCACAATATGAAGAATAATGTCCACTTTGATACATCCACTACATAGGCATCCCCATGCTTCATAAAATATTTAGAATTAAAGTGATAAAGAATTTCATTTTAAATCATACAAGAGAAGCCTTTGTGAGCTTAAAATTTAGTGGCTTGCTGTAATAATTTTTAAATGAAAGAATGAAATTACTTAAAAGTGAGAAACATGTAGATTGCAAGCTTAATTAAAACAAATCAGAGTGAAAAGGAATTCAACATTAATTTTGTTTAGAGTGCACTTATTGTCACTTCATGAATAATGCATTTTTCAGTGAATAGTGTTATATATTATGCATTGTATACATAGTATATTCTCTTATTGTATCTTAACTCAAGGCAGGATTCTGCCGAAATTTTGTGCCCTCGTATCCATTTCAAAAAGGCATAAAGAACTATTGGGGGCAACTATTAAAAAGCTGCTTTACATTTACTGAAAGGTCTTTCTACAATAATATTTCTTCTTTGAATCAGGCATTAGCATGAAACTCATTTTCAAGGTACAACTTATATTGTGAGGGCAGTCTGCGTTGCATCTGAGGGATGCACAAAAAGGGTATTCAACATATTTGTTGGAAGGAAAAGTAGAGGTATCCTCTAAAGTAGTGAAGTTGAACCATGTTCCTAATTTGCAGATGTTAGGAGTAATAATAAAGGGTAATGCTAAATTAATAGGACTGATAACCAAAATTTACAGATGATCTAATTTAGACAGTGTCTAAGATGCCAGAAGAAAGTGAGGGTGACATAAACGCAAACTCTGCAGGGCCACCCCTCTATTCTGCCCTTGGTTTATGCTTTTTTGCCTATACTCCCATAATGGAACAACTGTTAAAACAGAAAGACTTTTCCCAAACGTAACATTTTTCAGTGCAGTATCGTTGGAAAAGATACTTTGTAAGAGGTTTTTTTTTTTTTTTTCCCAAACTGCAAAGGTGTAAAATAGTGTCTTGTTTTATTCTGCTAGAAAAAAGGGATGAATTTACATGACACCAAATGTAGAGCCCTTGCCCTTTTGTTTCGAGTGAAAAACTACAAACAGTAAAGACAGTTTTCATTAACACAGGCCTGTGTACTTGAAACTCAGTTATAGTTAACGCTCGTTCTACAGTCAAAGGAGAGGAATAAGAGTAGCTGCTCTCACTTTGAAGTGCCTATTTCTGTCCAGACACCACAGATGTTGTAATATGCTGGTTGTATTACAGATAATACTGATTAAAATTTCTCCTTGATCCAAAACACATGCTTCATCTGTGATAAATCAGAGTTTTCAGTGGGATAGCATGTATATAGCAATATCATATTAATGTGTGAGAAACTTATGTTTTGATTTAAAAAATGAAAAATGAAAAAAGAAACCTTAGGCTAGGCTTTCAAAAGGTTTGTGTTTTTTTTGTTGGGGAGGGTAAAGTCAGATATGAAGTCAAACACTAGAGCCTCTTTTGATAGCTTTAATAATTTTTTAAACAACAATAGCTCACAGTTTTAATTTTTTAGAAATTAGTAATTTTGTCCCTCATTAAACCCTGAATCTATTTTAGCATTTTTTTGGTATATATTATTCTAAGGGTGCCTATAATTTTTTGTGGTAAGAAATTAAATGGAAATCACTTGGAACTACATATGCTTTCTGATCACTGAACAGTGTTACTTTAATAGACTTTGGCCTTAGTGATGTTTGAAAATTGTTTTTAATCAATTTTAAGCACTCTATAGATTTGATATTTGAACTGGGCTAGCTCAGTCTGGTGTTACTGCCAGCTTTTGGCCTATGATCTGACTTGAGGCTTTTACTTACCCACTGGTGTAATTTTCTTTCTAGTGATATTGTGGCTTTCAGGAGTTCCAATTTACAAGCTCCATCCTTGCAAACTGCTGTTTGGAAATAAAAATACAAATATTAAAATATATATTTCCAAAACATCCAGTTCCAGACTATTTTACCTTTCCTATGAGGAAGCTGAGTTGCCTTAAGAGATTCTTAGTTTTTCAGAAGTACTAGTAAGCAAAGATGTCATGAAGATCCAGATGTTAGTACTCTATGTTATTTGACCCTGTAGAGTTCAGAAACTTTACTGTTGATTTGAAAGGAGAAAAATGGTAGAGAGATTGGGCTGACTCTGATCAGTTATTAAACCCTCTAGAGACAATCTTCCTGAGAAGGATATCAGAACTGAATGTGAATCAACTTGACCTGTATCAGACTCTTAGAAATAATTTATATATTTTATCTGTCTTGAAGCAGACAAGTGTCTGGCATTTATGGTTTATCTGCAGGGTTGTTCTACAAATGTCCATATGCCTAGTTTCTTCAATACATCATGACATGTTGTTTCTCTACAAGTTTATCTCACACTATCACCTAAGGGAATCCTAGAAAATATGCAGTTTTATATGCATGCATCTTTGTTTATACTGCAAACATGCCTCCAAATCTCAAACTAAAACCTGCAACTGATTCATCTACATGCTCAGTCCTATATGTTTCAAGCTACAACTTCAATAAAGAAAAAGTATGACAAACATGCTGGTTTTATTTTCCTTGAGCAGAAAGGACTTCATTGTTATATATATAGCTAACATTTGTTTCAACCTCTGTTTGGCCATTGATATTTTGATAGATAATAATGACACAATAGGTGAAATTCAATCAGAATATCCTTTTTCTGGCTACTTGGCTTATACTGATGACAAGGTGATAACTGTTGAAAACATATTGATGATAAAGTGATAATTATGAGGATAGCATCCTAGTCTTTTATCACACATTTAGCTTTCCAGTTTTGACAATGCTCTTCCTCGGTTGATTTTTCAGTTATTTCTTGACATTACTTTTGCTTTCTTTAATTCCACTGCTAAGCAGAGTTTTGTGAGAAGTTATATTGTTTGGCTTATAAGCATTATTCTTTGAAAATTTCAATTTTCTTTGACTTTTTTCCTTATATTTTTCTGTTATTATAGGTGATCTTTCATGAACATAAGTGATTTTTTTTTTCTTAACAAAAAAAGGGAAATTGTTCCTGAGATTATTTTGTACAACTACTCCACACAATCTAAGGTAGAGATAGTTTAGTTAACCTTTTCTCATAAAGAAGTTCAGACATCATTGAACAGTAATCAGATATATATGATTCTTAGCCACTTTTACACTAGGCTGCACCTGAAGAGCTGACCTGTGTTTGAAAGGTTAATTCTGTTCTTTCTTGACCAAAAAAGTATGGGGAAACTGATATTAATTTTTAATATATATTACTATATGCAAATTACTATATAAACCCCGAGTATATTAGAACCTAAAAAAACATTTGGATTGATATATGAAAGATCTGCTTGAGTGAAACCACAAATTTGAAATTTTCTTCTGCTGGGAAACCTGATTTAAAATTCAGAAGAGGTTGATACTTGCCATTGTTTTGATAATTTAGTATGTATATGTTATATAGAAATTCAATATTTTATATTTTTATTCATATTTCTAGTATATTTCATCATCCTACTCATTTCAAAATGGGACACAACCTAGCCATGAATTTCTAGAAAGAAATATAGTCCTCACAACATTGTGTTTCAGTCACCTTTATATAGAATAATTTAAAAGACTTAATTTCTCAGTAACCTTAACTTTGCCTTCAACAATGTGTTATTCAAACAACTAGCACCTTATCTGGATTCTCTTTAAGTCACCAGCATGTTTAAGCTGAAAACAAGATGTACAAGGCTACAATAAGGTCAGATATCCTGCTCTGGCAGGGAGGTTGAATTAGATAATCTTTTGATAGACAATGATGACACAAGAGGTGAAATTACTTTTTGTACTTTTTGCAATATATTTTAAAATTTGATGGAAACTTTTAGAATATATTTTATAGCTGCATGTATAATAAGAAATATAACATCATACTTCCCATTTTCTAACATTCTCATCTGTAACTGTTAAACAGAAATGTAAGATTTAAATTTTAAAAAAAGACTTGCACAAATCTAATTGTAACTTTTAATTAGTCTTATGCTATTTTTAGCCTGTCTTCAGGCTTGATAATTGAGCCTTTACAGTTGTACAAACAAATAGAGGACCGGTAAAAACCTGAAATTCATGATGTTTACTAATGAAATCAGCCTAGAAACCTCTTCATTGAATATTGCATTTTGATTGCCATCATATTCTGATTGGACCCTTGATTTGCATTTAAATGAGCACATAGTATTTGAAATGCAAAGCAAGGTGTTATCAGGGGTATTTCACTAGAACTGACAAGATTAAAATGAAAAACATCTAATGTTCTGTTTTATAAAAATATTAAAAAGAGAGTGGAAGACAGATACATTTTAATTTATTAGAAGCAGCTTATAATAGCTAACATTAATTAATTAACTTTAAATTACAAGAAATTCCTGTGAAAGAACATATTTTAATTTCTGTGTCAAGAAATGTATTCATTAAGATTATTGTTTTCACAATGGACACCCAATATCTAACTAGACACTTTCATTCTCATTCACCTATAAGTATTTCTTAAATCAGCAAATTTCATAAATAATTTTTTCTTTACTTACATATGAATGGCTTACTCCAGGTTCATAACTCCATAGGTTTTATCAATTTTCCAATTAATTGGTTATTTATTATTAACTTTTTTATTTATTTAATTATGATTGCCTGTATTTCAATACTGTTTAATTTCTTATTTATTTTATGGGGAGATTTTTAAAAGAATATTCTGATCTTTACTAGAGCTTTACTTAGTGGTAGCAAATTTTAAAATAAAACTAATAGTTTGCCAAATAATTTGCCTAATACTTATTTACAAATTCATTCATCATCAGATTGTTGCATGGAATTAATTGGTTTGTGTTCTTTTACCTATTCTTTATTCTATCACCTGCTAAAATAACTATGAAAAAAAGATGGTAGATAAATATTCATGCTGGAGCAGTAAATACAGAAAACTCTGTTAAATTGATTAAAGCTTTCCTATATTGAAATAAATTTTAAAACAACTCCACAAAACCCTAAACACCCCTCATGCACAAAGCTATCAGAAGTGGGAGTTCTTTTCAGCAAGACTGTAAGAAGCTGGCACGGGCTAGGGTCATTAGGTCAAACACTTTCTTGCAAATGAGCAAATTATCTCCTCTTATAAATGGCTCGAACTCCACTGCAGTTCGTGAAGCTGCCCTGCACTGGACTTTTTCCAATTTGTAACAATAAAAAAGAATTGGCTCTGAAGTGCTCCTGTATTTTCCAATGCTCCTGAGGATGAGAGAGACATGGATGACAGGAGGAAAGGCTGTTTTTATGCAATAATTTATTGCTGCTATTATATATTTGCTATTTTGTTTCTATTTCAGAGCTTTATACAGCTTATTTTAAACACTAAGCAAACAACTGAATGAGTAACTACCTAAGCAGTTGTGGAACTTGTTTGGACTGATCTGTTACGGTTTTCTTTCCTGTATGCATGTTTTTCATGAGTTTATTGCTTATTGGACAACATCACCTGCCCTGCTGTGCAAATTACTTTGTGTAAATCTGATCCTACTGGTAGGGTAATCACTACAAATGAGTGACTGTACTGATGAGTATTTTATGGAACACAATCCACACTTCAGTTCCTTAAAATAATCGGTTATTATAGTCAACCATTTTCCTTTCTTGAAAACCTTATCCTTTCAATAATCACATTTTTACTCTTTTCATGATGCATAGTTTATGGGTATCTAGATAATACTATTTAGTGTATGATCCACTTTGTTAAAGAATGCTCCCATGGTTATTTCTGGATTTTTAATGGTATCATTCATTTCAGGTATTTCTCTTTTTTTTCAAATTTGGTCTTTTAAAAAGTTAGCAGTTGCTAGGTAGCATTTATTTCGTGGGATTAATAACAGTTAAACTTTTCTCTGTTTCTGCAGCAGTTTTTATTCCACATTAAAGTATTGAGAATGTATTGATAAATACTTCCATTCAGCAGCTGATTTTGGGATTTATGGAGCCCAACAGTAAAAGCTAAGGCTATGAATAGACTGATATCTGAATCATGCATCATATCCGTAGATAAGCCATACAGTTTAGCTTTATTTTAATTTTATTATTCTGGAAAGAAAATCTCTGGTGACAAGGTACTGTAATTCACCAAGCTCATCAATGACCTTTTCTTCTCTCTGGAATGGTTCAATTGCATCCCTTCTCAAAAATGATAAAAGAAATTGGCAATAGTTGTAAAAGGTTCCATGTCCATTTATGTTGTTATGTAAGATCTGGCGATCTTGCTCATTCTGCATCAGAAAGCTTACATGAAGCAGAAGTTAGTTCTTGAGAAAGGGAGCACTCAAATGAAACTTCAGATTATGAACAGGTAGTCTGAGACACCTTTGACTTTTATAAGCAAGTAGCAATCATTACAACACTAGTTTCTGTCATTCACAAAATGACAACTAATGCAACCAGGAATTGCACTCAGAGGTTTCTAGTACAAGTAGAGTAATAATGCAAAGTATTTCACTGAAATTTAATCTGACAAAATTCACCAGGACTGAGAATTGAGCAAAAGTCTGATTTGCCATTAAATCTTTATGTTTGGTTTACAATGCAAATTAAATGTGCCCATGAAGTGCAGAAAAAAACAGGTGCAAACTGTAGAAAAAGAGAAAAAGACAAAAAACAAGCAGTGTCATAGAGTTAGCAAGGAATTGAAACCTGATCAGTACAGAAAAGAAAGTACCTGAACTATGGAATAGAATTCAGGAGATAAATGCCTTTTTCTTTTTCTCCTTCCTTAAATGTGATGTTGCTTGTTCAGCCGACATTATGTATGGCAAATCTGAACAGCAGGCTATGTTAGGATGATTAGGAAAGGGAAGAGTAAAGGTATCATCTAGAAACCCTTACTGAATATTTTCCTTTCTTATAAAAGTTATGCAAGATTTTTAAGCTCTTTGGTGGGAGAGAAGGGGGTTTTTAGACACACAGGGTATCACATCTGTCAATAATCAGGTTTCAGCAGAGAAGTGAACAATTTCAAAGGCTCCGGCATGACTTATGCACTGATAGTGCACTAGCTTTCAGAGGGAACTAACTACCCAAGTGTTCTACAACAGTATTCATGTCTCTGAATTCATCCACCTGAAATGAAGGTGCATTGCATACAAAGGGCCTTTCAGTCTCCCTCTCACAGTCAAGTGAGACAAATAAGCCCCAGTAAAGAGGCTTTGTCAGCTCTTTTATCTTTGGATGAATTGCCCCATATAAATTCTCATTTCTTGCAACTGGTCAGAAAGAGTGCAAGCAAAATTTCAATAGGTAGCTACTTTTTCAGGTTGCTGTAGCTAGCTGAAATACATCCACCTGCAAAAGGTTTTGGGAAACATTAATGCACACTGTGGAAGTTAGGTTTTATTCTCAGAGAGAAGGATAGCCAGTCTTGAAATAGATCCACCAGCAATCAATAAGCACTAATAGCATGAATGTATAGTTTAAGTTTGCTGAAAAAAGTAAAAAAACCCACCAACCCGTAACCCAATAGAGGCATGCTGCAAATATCTCTTGTGTTTTGTTTCCTTGCATAAAGGACTTTTTTCAGGTTCAGTTCTACTCCAGCAATCTTTCCATAACTTTCCTTGTTGTAATATTTTTACAGTCCCTTTTAGGTCTCAATAAAACAAAATAAATCTGTCATCCACCTTTGAAAGGAAAAATATTTTTAAAATGTCTCTTGAATTACTGACACTTGTTCAAAATTTAACAGTGCCTGATATGTGATGAGATAGAATAAATGTTTTGAAAAGCATCTCCATAATACTGGCTTGTTATGTCTGGGATAAGTACACCTTTGGTGTGTCTTCACATTTTCAGGAAAGAAGTATGAAAATTTATATTGTTATCAAATTATTTTTAAGTTTCTGAGAGGTACAGCAATCAACAAGCAAAAAAAAATAAAACTTTGTGAAAAAAATGTGCTCCATTAAAATGCGGGTTTAGTTTGACTTAATATATAAAGACTTAAAACAATTTTAAAAGCTTCACTTCTCAGTACAAAACCCTCGCAACCAAACAAAAGTATGATCAAAAATAGGGTGCTGCAAACAGTGAATTGCACTATTGAGTTCAACATACAGCAGAATGGTGATGAGCAGGTAGTAGCTTCTGTGTGATCAGCAGTGCTACTGAAACAAAAGATGACACTTCAAAGTCTTACTACACAGTAACTCTAAAATAACCCTTGTAAAGTCACCCTTGATTATTTTGTGTCATTTGTCTCAGTATTAAAAATAAATTTTACTTCAGGAATTTCAACTCCTTGTTTAAGAACAGTGTTCTTTTATCTGTGAAATTATTCCCTAAATTTCCTTTTTTTTTTTAGTAATTTCCTCTTTTATTACATATTTATGGATTACATTTTCATAAAAAAATATGATATGGAAATCAGAAATCATGGTACTACTCACAAGTTCTTTTCTAAAAATATGGCATTTTTTTCACATTTGGCATTTCATATTTCATTTGAAGTTCCATATATATAACTTTATATAATTAAAGAGGCTTATTTTATTCATGCATTCAGCAGTCCAACACATATACCATTTTTTTTACAAATTCAGTATTTCTTCTTTGTTTACAGAATTTGCCATAAACTGTACGATTTTACTGTTTTTATATTAGCCACATTCATAATTTTCAAGCATTTTCTAAAAGCTTTTGATTAAAACAATTAAGGAAGAAGACTGGTTCTGTTCAATTTTCTCCTTTTAACACATTAATGATGTTTAGTTAGGAGCTTAGACTGTGTAAATTTTTTTTTTTTTCTAATTGTCTACTGGGTCATGTAAATGCTTAACATCTATCTACTATGAAAAGGAAATGTCAGGAGACAGTCAAAGACAAATTCTTGAATGAATAATATCATTATTGTACAAATTCACAAAAAGTTTCATAAATATTCAGCTCTTGTTTGAATTCTCACAGTTAGCTGGACCCTTAGTAATACAGTCTGAATATTTTCACTGAGAAATCATGTGTCAATTTGTCAGTGTGTATGGTATAATCATTATATAATCAATGTAATAAATGTACGTATACTAAGCCCTAGCACAAAGGAAAATTTTTCAAAATAAACGACATTTTCAGTGCTATGTTTATTGCTTGTCTAACCCAATCACAGCCCAACTCCTATGCCTAAAGGAGACATCTTTACTTATGACTTGGCACAGTGTGAACCTAACAGATGGACAGAGGCTTAAGTAGCCAAAAGCCAGTCCTCTATGTACATGTAGGGTGTTTGCTGATGACAGGATGCTCAGACAGGAATTTTCAAACAGCTGTCAATCCTAAAGCAATAACCCTGTTTAATCTGATACAGCAGTAATAACTCAGCTTGAATATATCTCTACTTCAGAAAGTAGTAACTTGCAACCTATTCAAGGAAAGCTTTTATTTTTTTAAAATTTTTATTCTATTGTATATGATCTGTAACAAGGAAACAGACAGAAAGCTTGAGTCTTTATGAGCACTGCGTTCTGGACATTATCTCTTGTTTACTACTGTGAAAACATCCCTTACTGAACACACAGCTGAAAGCTGAAGCTGCTGGGACATGTTTAGAAAACAGGCCAAGTGGAATGGTGTCATTTCACCACTAATAGATGTATTCATGCAGCAAACAAAGACAGTTTAAATCTCAGTGTCCACTGAGAACATGAACACTTCTGAACTGTCACATTCAGACAGGGTCAAGACTGGCAAAATGAACTGATCATTTCAAATTTCTTGCAGATTCTGAAGAAAAATCCAGTTATTCCTCCCAAATCCTTTTTGTCTTTGGAGTCAAAAGATCACTTACTGAGTCTGATTGGTTCTGTCAAGAAGAGGAGTTTTGTATTAACTTTAAACATCAGTGATAAATATTTGATCTGTGACATTCTGTTTCTGTGGAATATTGCCAACAAGGGTGCTAACAAGGAAACCTTTTGATTGTAATCAGAGTGTGGCTAAGCATTTTTGGAAGCTGTGGAGGATGCTTGTGCATTTCAGAGCAGCTCACAGTGTACATGGAAGGGAATAAAATAACATAGTCAGAGAACATTTTGGCTTTTGCTTCTTAGGCCCCCATCATATCCTTTCTTCCAGTTCTTTGTAACACTGATCCAGGCATCTACTCTCTCTTGACTCTAATGTGGTCACTTGCAAAAAATTTCAACCATTTTCATTTCCCATTTCGAGAAGGCTATGAGAATCAACTTATATTTATGCAAGCTTTGAGCTTCTACTTTTAAAATATTAATAGATTAGTGTACAAGATTTAGTAAGAGTAAATTAAGATTGCTATTTTTATAGAATATTTATCATAAGAGTTTTTACCTGTGAGGTACTCTGAGAAGCATATATTGTCTACCTTTTATAACAGATACAAATATATTAGGATTGAATGATACTAAGCTTCCAATAATCTATATTGTAACAAAAATTTAAGAACCTTTAATAACCAGGAAAGTTATATTTTTAATGCTGGATGTGTAATTTATTATTTATTTTTAGATTTGAGAAACTATCAGACCTTTAGAAATAACTTTTTATATTACTATATAAATATATTTTAAAATATTTTGTGATGCCTTGTTTGGTTTTTTTTAATCATTTATAAGGCAGATGAAAATAACAATATTATTAGAGATATACATTAAAATTCTAATTCCTGGAGTTTTCTCAGTGGTTTCCTTATACAAAACTGTGTTTACTTTACACAGGCTATCTGAAAATACAGTCAGAAACAGTCTTTAACGGGTACACAGTAACCTTTATGAGAGAGTTCTAGTATACTTGGAATCCTTAAACACATAAAAATTTACTTTCATACAGTCTAAACAAATACAAGACAGGCAGTGCTGAAAATGAGCAAACTAGCCCACCAATATGCTCTGCTGCTGCTCTGCATGCTGCTCTGCAGCATGCTACCAGATGGGGTCTGCTATTCCTAAATTCACCACGAATGCTTAGAGACTGAGCTATGGCTTGTCTATTAGACAACAGTATGGTTGGAAAAAAACAGATTGTGGGACCTGGCAAGCATAAGCTCTCTCACCAACGTGCTCTTATCTCTTTTGCATGGTTCTACATTGAAGAAAAGGGAAAAAAAAAACCAAAACCCAAAACGGAGGGAAATGAGCACCTGACCTTGGAATCTGACCTTGTGCATAAACTTTATTGAGAAAGTTTAATAAGAATTCCTTAAGAATGCCTTAATTCCCCCTATCTGTAGAAAACAGAGTGAAAAAAAAATAAGGGAAGCAGAACTAGTAAATGAAGAATACAGGTGATAATATCTTAACACAGTTTAAAAGAGAAATACAGTATCTCTAAAATCTCATTAGGATAAATAATGCATTGGCTCACTAGGGATCATTTTGAGCATTTGAAAATGACTTATTTTCCCCTCACTTTAGAAGTGTCTATTTTATGCTTCATGACAGAAAGCAGCTTCCTTTCCAGTAGTCTCCTGAGCATGGAAAGAAATGGTACAGGATGTTCTATCTTACATTTTTGGCAAGTTGTTTAACTGCTTTTGCTGAATCACATTTTAAAAACTTGACAGTGACTTAAATGACCACAGATTTAAGCTTTGCTCCTAACATACCATAGTGTCATAACTCTGTTCAGCAGGGCATTGATGAGCAGCGCAGTGCACTCTCTGTGTGCATGTAGTCCCTCATCCCTCCTTAATAAGCATGCAGAGATGTGTATTGTACAAGACACAGCAAGCCAGGGGAAAAGCACCCCATTAATCTCCAGCAACTGAAGCGGTTTGTTTTGCAATGAAATTTTTTTCTGTCGTTCTAATACAAACCAGTGCCTGTTTTTCATTACTTTTTTAGGTTCAGTAGAAGAGATCTTTGATAGAAAATCGCCCTTTCACTCTTTGCAGGTCATGCGTTTCACACACAAACAGAACCCTGAAGTACTTTTCCTGCAGAAAAAGGAGGAAACAGTCTCCTCTAAGTTCATACTTAACTCTTTGTCTGTTGTTGGCTACTTTTTCTATGTTCAACTCAATCAGTAAATAACAGAAAATTTATTATGCAGTATATTCATGAAACTATTTGGCTTATTATTAATCCTGTTCCATGTTCACACTGATAGAGACAGAATATCATAGGCCTGTTATTACAGATTGGTTTTCATTCTTTCCATCCACAGTAATATTATTGAACAATAAGTTTTGTCCCCAGTAACAATAATATTTGGAACCATGTATCGGCTTTGATTTTCAGTGTTTTAAAATTTAGAAACTTTTTCTTCATACTCTGGGCCTCTAAAGTGGTCTTTTCCTCTACATAAAAATAAATCAAAATCATGTCTTATTACCTTGGACAGTGGTTAAATAAAATCTCTATTTAGAATCTGGTGTTCTGGCTGGAATTCAATGTGTTGTCCAGCTGGGTCACCAGATATTTTTACATAAAGAAAGTCCCCTTTAATCCATTAATTCATGACTTTACACCTCTCACTGAGAAACAGTTGTATATATAAGTATATAACTTTTAAAGAAAAACAAAAGCAAAATAGTGCAGTGAAACCTTTCTTCTTAAAGTACATAGCAGCAGAAATACTCAAAATTGGTAGGAAGTGTTTAAAATGTCAGGCTTTTATTGCTGGACAGTAATGTTCAATAAATAATAGAATCTATTCCTAAATAGGTTTGTTTTGACTATAATCCTTAACCACAATATTTATTATGTTAGAGAACACTGACACTATGGAGAATTTATGCACAGGGTCAGAACTACAAAAACTTAATAAAAATTAGTATAAATATTGTAATATTTCTTGGAAAAAATAGCATTCTCATCCTACTCTTCATTTTTCTCCATCCTGAAATTGTTCTTATACTCAAGTTGTACAAACAACATGATACAATTCTGTTTGTGAACTGCACAAAACTAATAATACATTGTGAGCAATTTGTAAATAATCTATATTCAGAAAACTTTTATTCTAAACAATACAGTTATTTAATTTCAAAGAGATTTGAAGGAAATCAGGATCAGTTGCACCCCATTGGCTGACTAAAAACACAACCATGATTCCAATTATTATTGTTCTTTTGGATAATTAAGCATGCAAAAAATGGACAGAGCCTGCAAGATGAATATACCTCTTAATATATCAGAAATAACCAAAATGAGCATATTAATCATTAATAAAGTTGTAAATAATTTATAGTACCTTCTTTTAATGTGAAATTTAAATATGGCATTATTTCACACTTAGAAGGATTGATTTAAAAATTACCCTTCAATTTCTAAAGGCTTGCACATAGAGGCATTTGGCATGAAATGTAATGGATTTTCATTTATTCCACAGTGATAATTCTGGATTAATGTTTTCATTTTTGCAGTGCATAAATGCGTCTAAATTCAAGTTAACTGAAGCTTTGCAGATGATTTACAATGGAACATTAGGAAAGTGGACTCTACTGTCATTCTGGATTAAATAAACCCTAATATAAGGAGAATTAATTTAGTGAATATCTGCAATTCTCATTTTGCTTGGAACTAAAAACAAGGAAAAAAGAGAAAGTGAGACTATTTTTTCTCTAATACTCTTTACTAATCCTGTTTAGTTACATTAGAAGCCCATTAATTCCAGCAGAAGCACAGAAGTTTGCAGCTGTGTAGGTGTTTGCAGCAAAAATAGTGGTCAAACCACATTATGACATGTTAAAAGCAGATTTCATACATCTTCAGAGATTTGAGTTAATGAGACTTAATCTTACTGTTTTCAAAGTATTCCTGTCACTTACTAGCAGGTTATTGGAATTCAAAATTAGGTTTAGGTTTGGTTTTTTTTTTCTTTTACAAAGGTTGTAAAACAGTGCTCCTAAAAATGTTAAAAAATAAGTCTTTTGCCCAAATTTTTTTTCCAAATCCTGCACTTTGCAATGATTTTTACAAATGTTGTGAAAACAACTTGTGTGATGGAAATAGCTTGTGTTGTTCTTGTAGTAATTGTATTGCAGTCTATGTGAATAGCCTCACTCCAGAGATAAACCTTGTAAAATGCTGGGCATCTGAATGGATCTATGGACACTGGGAATTAATTTGTGAAGGTTGAGTTCAGGCAAGTTCACCTTTGCCTTGGCCCCCAGTAATTCACGCTGCTGTATAAACTTAGAAGTCTGATTTTGTCAAATGTCTTGCACCGGCTGCTAGCAAACCAGAAATTATATCTGGAGGGCTACAGCTAAGGCTGAATATTGGTCTTGTGTAAAGTCATTTGCACCACATGATTGTTCATGCAGTGATCCGAGAATGTTATGTAGCCTGCACAGAAAAAAACCAAGCAAGGATTATATTTAAAATTCAGGCAGCAGGTGAGTAAAAGGAGGAAAGTGATGCAATATGTGTTTTCCTTTTGCTTAAAACTCCTTTTAGAACTATTTGAGAAATATTTTCAGTCTAGCTGGCCATCCAGTACATAATCCTTGAATTTGGTTTACATCATCACCCTGATGTGCTGCTGGCTCTAGCTGAGAACTTAGTGACTTGAAATAACAGTAGAAATTGAGTCAGCATAAGAGCACTACAGATTTGTAAAACAATGACTTTGCCAAACACTTACAATGCAGTCATAGTATTTGCATATTTCTTCATGAAACTAGATGATTAAAAGGGAAACATTTGTTCACACTTTTTCACATTTACATTTATTAAAGTGCTAGTGCAGTTACTCATCCAAGGGAAGGATATATTCAGGACAAATAAGTTAAATTTCAGAAATTAATTAGTAAAAGTAATTATGCTTATTCTTGTAAATTAATGAACTTCAAGCAAATCTGCACTAAAAATGTATATTTATTTGTTTCTAAAAATACCTGTTTGAAGAGTATTAATAAATCATGACCTTGAAGTGGTAGAGCAAATTCAAATGGATTTATCGTGAAAACAGGAAAAGTGAACTTTTGAATGACATATTGGTTGTGGAGTCCTGATGTTGGAAAAAGAAATGCTGAAGCAAAAGGAAAAACAAGGACAAAACTAAATGCATATAAATTATCTATAAAGAAGAAAATGTATTGTATTGATCTACACTTGTGCAAGATGTCTTATGCTCCCTGCAGAATGGGATTTAAGTTCACCTACTCCTTGGACTTCCATATATTTCCCCCCCTGCATTATTGGTTTTTGATTTGACAGATTAGGACTCAACTCATGATATCTTATACTAAACTAAATGCTTCTAAGCTCAGTTTTTAGAAGTCCCATTTCAAAGTCTGTAAATACAAGCCTGGGCACTCTTTTCTCTCTGTATTCTCTGATGCTTATGAAAGTCACCACTTCTGCAAATGAAGGATATTATGGTAAATATGAGCCCAGGAATGACATCCCCAGAGTAAGATGCAGAACTATTACCATACCAGGAAGGTACTTATTGTACAGCTGTCAAACAGTAACAGTTCAATAAGTCATTTTTCCAGAAATACACATATACATTACTCACATATGCACCACTTCATTTTCAGATATTACTTGATCCTGCAGTAGTATTGTAGATAATTGAATATCAGACATGTTGCTAACATCAGCAAATTCCTTTACATTATTCTACATATATTATATATATATTAAATGTTATATTTTTATATTTCTTTACTATTTTTTATATGTAAGACTACATTTTTCTGTCAGCTAAGAACCAAATATTTCAGATTAGCAAGTGGCTTGTATGTTGGGGGTAGATGAGAAAAGGACTTTATATAATTTACTCTTACAAAAATATAAATTTATATATGTAAGAAGAAAAAGAATCGTGTATTAATATTTGTATCTCATACAGGTCAGGTTGCCAAATCCCATCTGGATTTGCTGGCCTTTCTCAATGTAAAGATACATTTACCTGCAGACTGTTCAGCTGCTGCATGGCACAGCTGTATGAAACAGCAGGTGGTGGTGGTGAGTTTTAGTAAACACGGTGGACGACGACTAGAGTTGAAGCTCTGTGGAAGTTTGTTTATTGCTTTGCTTAGAATTGAAATAGTTTAGTGAATTACATCACCTGAGATAAAAGAAATGTAGAAGTGGTTTTGACTAAGGGTCACATCACTCCTGTGTTGTGTCTTTGACACTGACCTCTTGCTGTTTTTATTGAGTGACCATAGTCTGGTCCAAGCAGCAGCTACTGCTGCTGCGGCATTTCCACCCTGTAAACAGTTCCTGAGACATCACTGCAGAAGTCAAGTCAGATGATTAGTGTCTCTGGATAGCAAATTTTATCCAAAACTTCTAATCACCATAACATAACACAAAAATTAACATAATTAAAGTTACCAACACAATGTGCAGATGTTGGTAATATGCTTGACCCAACTTTGTAAGTGTATAGCAGAATAAGCAAGACTAGCAGAATAACTTTACCTTGCGGGCCAGGTCAATCAACCCTCTTACTATTTTAGAAACTATTTTATTTTCAAATTATTTGCAGGTATATAACTATACATAGATTTTTGAAAAAAAAAAAAAATCTTGCTAAACTGTAGAATCACAGAATGATAGAACATCCTGAGTTGGAAGGGACCCATAAGGATCAAGTCCAACTCCAGGCTCCACACAGGGATAGCCAAGTCAGAGCATGTGACAATTCTTTCGGACTGAAACCCAATGGTTTCTATCTGTGAGTTTTAGTTATACAATGAACATTTCAAATTACAGTAGAACTGATGCAGAATCAAATTTATACAGTTTACCTTATGGCGTAAGAAGCAAAATACACTTGGTGACATAAAAACTGCAGCAATCACAGTGCTGATAAAGACACATTATCAGTATAACACACCTAAAGTAGCTTCCTCTGTAAGGGTAAGTTAACAATTTGCCTTTTTCTTAAAGCTTGTATTAGACAACAGAGCTGAGTGTCACAACATTGTCTGCAAAAATGGAAATTATGGCTTGTCACTACTTCCTTCCAGAAACTCATCTATAATAATGGAGAGGAATTGCGTGAGGAGACAGCAAAAGTTTGAGAGGGAAGGAAGGGAGGAAGGGAGGAAGGGAGGAAGGGAGGAAGGGAGGAAGGGAGGAAGGGAGGAAGGGAGGAAGGGAGGAAGGGAGGAAGGGAGGAAGGAAGGAAGGAAGGAAGGAAGGAAGGAAGGTAAGATGTCT